>LKNJ01001024.1:4032-33177 GCA_002120245.1 Maccullochella peelii
CCCCCCTCCCTGTAAAGCGATCAGGGCCCCTGATAGTGATGGCGATTACAAAACCACAGGAGCAGCCTCCCCACCAAAACAAAGTGTTTTTCAGCTCCTGTTTTTTCAGGGCCTGGCGCCACCCGGAGTACCATAAACAGTAAACACAGGCCAATGCAGGGCCGTCCTGTGCTTTTTTCCCCTACCTGATTCCCTTCAGGGCAGCGTACACACATCATCACAGGTACAGTGTGTCATTGTGAGTGCATTCAGAGGCAGAGCGTGCAGGGTTGAGTGACGGCTATAAGTGTGCACACTTCCTGTGAACTTCTCATCAACTGAACACACGCACAAACATGCTTGTCCCTGCAAAGCTTGGCTTTTCTGTCTCTTATCGACCTCACCTGTCCTTTCTCTACACAACCTGAGGTCTTTCCCCCACAGCAGACATTTTTACAAGCATGTGTGCACTACCTTTTGTTGAATCGAGCGTTAAAAAAGGCGTCCTTTCCATCGGCGCAGCCTCCCTATCTTTACATCTGCTGTGGCCGGCTCGCAGCCCCGACTTGCGTCGAAGCAGTTCTGTTAAACGGTGGACTCATAGCAAATTGACTATTACTTCAAAGTGGCCTGTGATTATGTCCCTGAGTGATTAGGGGGGCTGTTAAGAGGGAGCCACTTGAGCATTGCCAGTGAACCCGTGAAGGAATGCCGGCTCGGTGCCGACCGGCGAGGGAAAACGCCGCCGGAGACGCACACAAATCCCACAAAGGCAATGGCCGTGCAAGCGCTGCACAATACTCAGAAGTGGAGAAGCAGGAAAGACAGAAAAAGGAAGAACTTGTACCTGCGAAGAGTTAGAAAGAAGCTGCGCAAAGTTAAGACAATAAAAATATGTCAAAGAGATGAAATGAAAGATTTAGTTTCCCTACCTAGAAACAAGTCAAATGAAATGGAAATGTTATGATGTGTAGACGCACACGTACACACTTGACACAGGGTGCACTCAGGGCGGCAAAATGATTTGCTAAGCACATCAGGGGACAAGACCTCCAAACACTTCCATTACATTCCAATTGTTACCAGATTTCCCAACTTTTCAGCACCAAACTGTTCTTGTTTGCCCTTTTTTCCCCTTCATCTCCACATCAAACGGACAATAGAGACAAGCGGAGGAGGAGGAGGAGGGATGAAAGACGGGGCTGGAGAGAGAGACTCTGGCAGTAGAGAGACCCGGGGAGCGAGGCCCCGAACGCCCGTTTTAATGGGAATAATAAGCTTCTATCTCAGGCAATTAAGTCTGCATTCGATACTTATCTCAGAGCAGAGGTCCACTGTGCCATCTAAAGAAAATGTTTGCGTTTGAAAAGCTCCATCACATAAACAAGATAAGGGGGAGAACACTGTATGCGTGCCGCCTATCGCGTCCAACCTCGGCTTTGTTCTTGGAGGAATAAGTGACTCTGAAGCAGGTTTTCTGGACCGGGCTAATGTCCTCGATCCCTTGGTTACCAATGTGCACCACATGCTGCCAGTTCACAGCCATGGAAACAGAAAATAATAAGATGGGAACAGCGAAAGTTCAGACGTCACCGCTACAGAATCAATCATTTTCACCAACGTGGGTTTTTAAAGGCTGATATTACGGCGAATATGTTTAAATTTGTCCATTTTCACAATAAAAATGGACAAATTAAAAGAAAAAGTTAAGACTTCTGGGTTAAGTTTCAGACAACTGTTGTTTCAGCAGCATTTATATTAATGTATTTCAATATAAAGCAGATCCTAGCTACATGTAGAAATACAGTAATTTAAATCAATTGTTCCCAACTTTTTTACCTTGTGTAAATTGAAGCAATGCAACCTACAACTCCTCGTCACAGGTTGTCAATTAGTTGTGAGCAATTCCACCAAAAAGTGTTTTTTTTTTTTCTTTAGAAATGTAGGGGCCAGAACAATTAAAACTATTCAGAATACGACATCAAAAAGCCAGAAAAAAATTTTTTGTACTAGAACTATATTTTGCCTTCATTCTTATCCTGTTAATTATGTCACGACCCCTGAGATTTATCTTTTATCCGATTTATTCTGAGCCCCAGGTTGGAAACCAGTAATTTAAATTCAAATGAAACAATGGTTGTAATCTAGACATCTAAGAATAGGTTTACCTTTCAACCTAATTTTGACCCAGTTTTGATTTAGATATTTATACATCTTTTGATCTGCAAAATCACTAAATCCATTCTTATCGGGAAGTGATAATAATTATTAATAAGAGGGAAACTCTGGGTGGAAATAGGCAGTTTAATGTACGGTTAATAAAAGACAAATAGATTTAAGAAAAGAATTTGTAAAAAGAGCTGGGAGTGTAACCCTAATGTATACTTTTATAACTATAGTACAGTAGAGCTATATAACTGTAGTTGCTGAACAAGCAGTACTGTTGAGTGTCGGACAGATGGGGTGATGTTTAAAGATATTGTTTTTATCTGTGCAGACACCAAGGCAAGAACGTGAATATCTTTTCACTCCTGTCGCTTTTTCTTTACGCATCACTTTGGCTCTATCAGCAAGTCACATCCAGTGCTTTGTCTCCACTCAGGTCATGAACTGTACCTGTCTGGTGTCGCAGGTCTGAATCCTGAAATACAGCATTTCAGACATTCAGAACTACAGTTCAGTACAGGGGTTGACATGTACTCACAGTTACACAATCCAGTTGCATCTGCACACACATACAGTATAGGGGCAACATACAGTATAGGGGCCTGTAGTTGTACGTACGGTATCAGTTATTGATTTGCCACCTTGGGCTCCCTTTTTTCTGACATTTTAATTGATGAAAATAGTCTGCAGATGAATCAATAATGAATACAACTGTTAGTTGCAGCCCTAATTTCAAAAAGTTGAACTTTTTCTTTTACATGGATGACAATATATTTTTATACATGCTCAGCTATTTGATGCATACAACGAGTGAAATACTCCCAAAAAACACAATTTGCTAAATGTTAATGCTGTACTCCAAGTTGAAACTCATTTAAAAATAATTTATTTTTTCAATTAATTTCCTAAATCATTATTATTATTATAGCAACAACTAGGTGACATTTTGATGGGAGTCCTCAAGTATACAAGGAAATGCACCTTTTTTATAGTCTTGGCTGTTATTATTATTAGTAGCAGCAGTAATGGTAGCATTTTTAATAGTAGTAGTGATACTTTTCAAAATTTTTATTTTACAATTTGACACTGTCATGACTGCAATTTTGTGGAATATACATAATATTTGTTATATTTATTCCTTGTTAAAACGTACAAATATAAATATCTTTGCATTGCCAAACTTGATCCCAAAACTGTTTAAAACATTCAGTGCGATGTACTGTAAGTAACAGGAAGCTGCTGGTTTCGGCTGCCACAGGCCCTCTCTGGTGTCTCTGAGTGTGTGGAGGTGTAACGTGGCCAGAAGTGGACTGGACGGGGCTTGTTTTCCTACAGGTCGGGACATGGAGGCCAAACCAACACACTGAGGCCCCTGTGACGCTGAGAGCCAACGCCACCGCGGGGTCACGAGGTCATGGGGTCGGGTCAATCAGAGGGGAATGTTATCCAAAGCATCAGAGTTTATTTGTTTAATTTTCCATCAAACCCTGGTGTCTGCCTCTGATCAAGACTCTCTGACTGAAGAGGAGGAGAGAGAGAGAGACTGAGAGAGAGCCTACTGCTTCAAATTAGGCTGGAAAAATAATCTTGCGTTACCTCAACTAAACATCGTACTTTAAACTTATTGTCAAAAGTCAAATAAGCTTTACAAACCACAAAAACACTCTCGGGCCGTGCAGCCGAAGGAGGCCGCGATTCACATGAAGGTCACGCCAAGTGTCATGAATATTTTTCTCCTTTCAAACCACTTTTTTTTTAAAAATTTTCTTTCTCATTCAATCTGCTAAAGCATTTACACACAGTGAGCACCAGACAAGTGTCCAATTCATATACACTGATCTGATCTTACGCTCGGAATGAAAAGCTCATAGAAAAACGAGCCGTACGGGTTTTCACAGAATATTAAACTTCCCTTTACGTCTTTATGAGGGTGTGATGATTTGACTGCAAGCTGCCAACTGTACCTACAGATCCCTGAAGTCATTCAACAGGTCGTGCATTTATCTTACGGGGGGATAAATGCTTTAACATTTGTTCTTTTTGTAGTTGGTCCTCAGAAATGATGGAAATGTGGTGTTTTAATATTTGTTTGGACATTACCGGTCTTGTCACAAAGCATATTATTGAGCTGCACCAAATATACATAATAGAAAGTGCATTTTCTATACAGATAGGTGATCTAAAATTAAAAGGCCCAGTTTAATTGTCTCCGCAGCCGGTTTAGTGATTTATCAGATTGAAAACATTTGTTTCATATTTGTTATAACAAGGTATCAAGTTAATGAAATTCATGTCTCATGATGTAAAGCTGAAAGACGTTTTGTTATGTGTGTTTTGAGGTTAGAAAAAGTTAGGATCCGGGGCAGAAGAAGATTCTTTTCTTCAGTTAAAGTAGCAACACCCCAGAGTACTCCATTACAAGTAAAAGGCCTACATTCAAAGTAAAATTATCAGAAAAATAAAAATACTCATTTTATAGTGTTATAAATCCTCAAAAACTTATTTTGCTGTGCAATAAAAATATTTCAACCTGTTTTTAATTTAAACCTGATTAAAACGTGATCTAGAAATATGAAACATAATATAAGGATAAGGGGCCTTTGCCTCACTAGAATATATAAAAATTAAAAAAAGCTGATTTAGGAAAATTCTTGAAACAAATTTATAGGACTCACTTCCAGACTAAAATAACTTGATAAGAAGTTTTGTTTCATTTTCACTGAACAATGCATCACATTTTAGAGCCTCATCATATGTTTTGTATAAAAAAAGAATATGCAAACTAGTAACTACAGCTGTCAGATAAATGTAGTGGAGCAAAAAGTCTAATATTTCCCTCTGAAATATAGTGTAAAGTAGCAGAAAGTACCTAAAAACTGCACTTATGTACAGTGCTTGAGTGAATGTAGTTACATTGCACCACTGGTTGGGAATTACTCTCAATTATATTTGTTTAATAATGATGATGATGATTTATAATAGTCAATCTCAAACATTAACGTATGAATAAACAAATGAAAGAGTCATATGGGTGGCCTTACAGTATTTACAAGACTGTTATCAAAAGCATAAAAAAAAACTTCCAGTTAACAAAATGAAATATACAGTAGTCTATAAAACTAATTTAAAAAAATAAAATCAGGATTGTGGTCTGACTGTAGTGTTTAATGTTGCTGCATGACTATTAAACTAAGAAATGTTAAGCTGTATGTATAAACAAATACAAAAATATTTTTCTCATGTCTAATTCTTTACATTTAGCCCTGCATGTAGACAAAGGCAGTGCTAACACAATAGCCGCAGTATAACAGCAGCGTCACTTTAACCAAACAAATCCACCGCAGCACAAAGAGAAAAACTCCTGGTGGCCTGAACTCTCATGTGGTACGACAACAAAACCTCCGAGTTACTTTTCACCCCCCTCGAACGCTGGAGTGGGTGATGCCACTGGAGGCAACAATAAGCTTAATTTGCTGTGTGAGTACCTGTAGAGGTGTGTGTGTGTCCCTGGTTTTGTGTGTGTGTGTGTGTCGAGATACAGCAAGAGCCCAAACAGTGCGGCGCCAGCAGTCTGCCCTTCCCTTGAGAACGTAACGGCTGACTGCCATTGGAAAGAGAGACCTGACGGGAGGGGTGAGGTGGGGGAGGGTTGCTTAATATCTGTACCATGGAAGGAAGCAGGTAAAGGCTTTCAGGTGAGAATGGTGATGCCGCTTTGTCCTCACTAGTATGGCAATGACGCAGGTGAAAGTGTAAAAAGTGCCACAGTGACTCAGGTTGACCAACAACTTAACTACTCAGAGGGGGACATGCAAAGTTCACGCTCGCACAAATAAAATTCACAAAAACAGGCACTTCCTGTCATTTCCCCTCCTCTAAAAGAAACAATAATCTTTGATCTCTTACAAGAGAATGTCCAGCACTTCAAAATAAATTCACTCTATCTCCACATTTCTACTTCCGAAAACCCCTCAGCGCCACATGATAATCCTACTGTGCAATGCCAACGCAGAAATGCTGTCTAAATTCTCATTTTAATCTGGAGAGGAGGGAAATGGATGTATGAGAGAATATGAAAATAGGGTGAACTCCAAAGCCCCTGTGCTTACTCCGTCAGAAATACATTTTCTGCTGCGCTCGGCACAATCCTAATGCCAAAACATTTACCCACAGTCCTGCAGGCCTCCCCCGACCAGGTTCCACTTCAGTTCATTCTTTCATTTTGAAATCAAATCTTTTTATGTCATGTTTCAAAAACAAAAAGAGCTATAAACGGCCGAGTTCAAGCTGGAGGAGGAGGGAGAGGAGACGTGTTGAAGGAGCCAAAAATGACTGAAACTCAATCTGGTTATGGAGCGCTCTTTGTTTTCATTGACTCACGACTGATTCTTAAACTCTCTTTATACGCTAACTAGTTAGACAAATCTAAAAATCTTGGGAGTGAAAATATTTTTGCCTGATCGTATACATTTTACATGAGAGGCCCCAAAGATGGGCGACCTCTCCAGGGTTCTCCACAGGGGGGATTAAAGTTTCATCCTGCTCTTTCTGTATCAAAACTATCAAACTAGATTTTTAAAGGTTGGGGGGGGGGGGGGGTTGGATAAGTCAGCGGGGCCTCTGTCGACGTCCTCCCCCTTCCTCAAAGCTCAAAGCTACACCTGTCAATATCATTCTTTCCAGTTTGATGGAAGAATCCAAGTCAAACCTTGCTGATTCAAACACACAACCCTAATAAAAACAAAAGCAGCGCTGTTCAGGAGGCTCCAATTCCCTTGACAGCCTTCCAGCCAGTCCCACTTAAGGTTATTATGGGCTATAAATATGCTGGTTACCAGGGCTAGAATGTCAGTACTGTTTGCCCTCGTTAAGACACATAATTACCTCATTTACATCTCGTTTCCTCCCCAAAATCGGATGCCATTATGCGCCTCCGCACTCGGCTTCCCCCACTCCTCCACCGACGATTAAGAGTCATCATCCAAGCAGCTTCCAAGCAGCGCGTTGGGAAAGGAAAGGCTCCCAGGATTCAGACTGGGACAGGAGGCTGGACAGAAACAGACAGAGAAAAGGCTCATGGGAGATGCTCGGACAGGAAGTGCAAGCAAAAAGATATTTCCTGGGCAGAATGTCTCAGCGGAGCCGCCACAGACTTCAGTAACAGAGCTGGAAAGTCAAACAGGTCATGATTTGTATTTTTATTTTGACACAAGTCACTGCGTCCTGACCGCTTTAACACATGACAAGCCAGACTGACACCAGGTCGCACATCGGATATTTCATTGTTAATTTTCCTGGGTTTCAGCAGTTTTAGTATCCCCTGACACTCAAAATGCTAATTCAGACACTTATTCACCCCCTATAAACTACAATCGTGTGTTTACTGAAAACTGGTCAAATCTGTTGCCAGTAAAATGACCAAGTTTAAAGCTAAAATCTGTTTAGTTTTAGTTCAAATGTCTTAATTTTCTGCATGGTTCAATGGTGTTAAATGTTAAAACTGTGCAGTTGGACAGTATTCAGTCTCGTTGCTCTGTTTAGCACCTCGCAACCTTTTTGACCTGGTCTGACTGCTAATAAAATCTGCAGACCCTAATCTTGAAATAAACTCAATGTGTGTATGGTAAAATTCATAATTACGTGAGACTACCAAAAACAGAAGTTGCAGTCAAGTCATAGTCTGGATATAGGCCTTGTACCAGGGAATACACTGTGTTTTTCACACTGTGTGAAAGAGGAAAGTTGTGTTAGCCACGTTGCTACGTCAACAAAAGTTTTAAGAATATGCACAATATCAACTGAAACATTAAACATATAAAACCAGACAATTTTAGACTTTTATTGTGCTTTAGTGGTGTCAAACAAATATATAATTAAAGGAATAGTTTGATTTTTCGGGAATAAAAAAAGCTTACTGGTTTTATTGCTGAAAGTTAGATGAGAAGATCGATGTGACTCTCATATCAGTTTGTTCAATGTGAAGCTACAGCCAGCAACCGATTAGCTTAGCTTAGCATTAAGCCTGGCTCTGTCCAAAAGGTAACAAAATCCGCTACAAGCACCTTTAAAGCTCGATTTTGTCCTGTTTTTTCGAGCAGATTAAACAAACAAGATATAATGCATTAATTAGCGAGCTTTAGGTAGGTTGATTTTGTTACCTTTGGACTTTTTCAGTCTTAATGCTACGCTAAGCTAACTGCTGGCTCTAGCTTCTCAGTGAACAGACAGACATTAAAGTGGTATTGATCTTATCTTCCACAAGAAAGCAATTAAGCGTATTTCCTAAAATGACAAACTATTCCTTTCACTGCAGTAGAGGGGAAAGTTACAGGTTTCAGTCTTAAAGACACTGAGTCTCAGTACAAAATATGTGCCACTGTCAGCTTCAAACCAAATATATCAGGATAAATATCAGCCGCTATGACCCAGCAGTAACCCTCAGGGACACACAAACACAAAAACCTTTGTACTTTATAGACACTACAGACAAAACAACACCACGTGGAGCGTGCAGGGAGAATTATGTGTGTTTCAGAGGACAAAATAATCTGTAGAAGAGATCGAAGAGACTTCATTCCTCACATCGTTGACAGGTTGCAGCATCTGTCTGTCCACATCAGCAGCCAAAATCAACAACAACGAAAACAACAACGTTAGATAGAGGCTGCTTCCCTCCTTCTTATCCCTCTCTCAGTGCTTTCCTCCCTTTCTCTTCTTTACTCCTTCATGCTCCCTCCTACAAACTATCTTTACCGGCTTACCGTTATATGGTGGGAGTCTAGTATATTGTGTGTGTGTGTGTGTGTGTGTGTGTGTGTGTTATAACAGTATTACAGCAGTTGTGTATGAAAACAGCAGATAAGAGAGCAGGATGATGAAATGTGAAGCAACAACACATGACCCAGCTTAAAGATCTCTGATAAAAACAAATGCGCTATATACTGTATCTACACACACATAGCCGCAAAAGCACACACACCTCTGAATACACACACACACACACACACACACACACACACACACACAAGGGTATACATACATTTCAACAGATAAATACACACAAGCAAATATAAGCACATTCATTGTGGACAGAAACACAAACGTACCCTGCATTTTGTGATTTGTGTGTGTGTGTCTGTGTATGAGTGAGTGTGTGTGTGTGTGAGTGTCTGCATGTGGATGTACGAACAAATGTACATCCGTGTGTGTTCAGTAATGACACATGGAGGCCAGTTCAGCATTGTAAATGAAAAACAGCTGATAAGATCGGTGAGACGGGCCGAGTGACTTGGGTTTATGTGGTGGGTGGGGGGGATTGGGGGTCGTTAAAGCAGGGGATCATGGGAAGAGGCATGGAGGTATACACTGATTTCCACTGCTGCAAAGTCCGCCACAACATCCAGTGTAGAGAGCTTTCGTTACAGCACGAGAAGAGAAGAAGCATATTTTTACAGCAAAAACGCTCATTTATTCTAGTTTGCTAATGTGTAGTAGGAGGATGACATGGTGCTTTAATTGTTTAAGTTATATTTTTATGTGTAATTTGAAGGTTTAAAATGCTTCAGAGGTGTTCTCCTTCTGACAATAACACAATTTCAAGGAAATATTTGAGGGTGAGTGCATTTTCTGGTATGATAATGGTCAAATTGAAAGTCAACACGAAATATCAGCAGCTTCGATCAAGAATCTCATGAAGCATATAACACAGCTACTCCCAGGAATAATGTAGAACTACGTTATCATTCTTCAAGAATCCAAGATCCAAGATTATATACTTGAGTATCATCTTGAGAAACTCCTTTTTAACAGACAAAATATTCTGTCTGCTCCTTTCACATTTTGCCAATAAAAGAGGGAACAGCTAGCTCCCCTCTGCTTGCCCCCCCCCGTAGTGTAAACATCACCAACAAGCTACCTAACTTTAGCATTAGCTAGCTAGCTTTATTTTGGGATAATTAAGGACGTTTTTTGTAACTTCAACACCAAGGACCATTGGTAAAACTGTGGGCGACCAGTGAGCCACAAAACTCACAAAAAAACTTTGCTTGATAGTAACTTTAGAATTTACTTTTGGGGATAATTTGCTACCAAGTTACACGAACCCCCTTCAATTTTGCAACAATATTCCCAATGTTCTTGTGTTGAAGGGCGGGTTAGACATTTTGATATTATGACACACATATTAGGCATTTTATCTCTATACCTCCTTCTCCGATGAACAAATTCTCATGGGATGTTGGTTTTTGTTTTTTGCTTGTGCTGACTAGCTAAGTCAGGAACATACAGATTGAGTAGCTAATGATGACCGATGACCTGCGTTCTGACTAATGAGCTACTTAAGTTCAAAATGGAATGGCCAAGTTTAAAGTATTCACTGCACAAATAGCCTGTAAATTATATAATTATTATTCAGCTTTGCTGAGTCATACCAGTAGAAAATGCGTGGGCCATTTCCTGTTTCTGTCCAGATGTTCGGGACTCACACACATTAACTAAACCTTATTCATTCTCAGGTTTATTTAAATAAAACATTTCATTTTCATGTTTCTGTCTGTCTGTGTTTTGGTTTTTTAATCATCTGAGTATTCTTAAATGTTGTTACTTTTGACACAAACTGTCCACAGTGCACTTTTGCCCAAAGTTTAACCAGTTTGACTGTGTGTGTGTGTGTGTGTGTGTGTGTGTGTGTTTTATCAGTGCATTTAGCAAAACTTCTTCCATCCAGCTTCCCTTTTGTCTCTCCTCTTCCTGTCTTGCGAAGAATTTCAAATTCTGTATCAGAGTGAGGAAAACACACTCTCACACACTCTCACACCAATCAGTGGCTGGTTCTCTATCTGATGTGCAGTTGATCACGGTGGCATATAGAGGGTCTCCGAAGAATTCATGCACGCATCCACACACACTCAGCCCTTCGGTCTGATAACAGCGGTTTGGGGGAAAAGGGGAAGTTGAGGGACAGATATGTTTTTTTCCGGATGGACAGGTATGGTTTTGGCCACGCTCCGCTACTCCGGGACACCTCTGTGATTGGCATGGAGGCTGGGTCGCCTCCTCCACTGACAGATTATTCATATCACCTAGTTAGGTTTCATGAAGCAATTATATGTCTTCACACTCCGCCAACTTTGGGAATGGCAGACTATAGAAACACACACTATACGGTCTCTGATGGTGGGAAATGCCTGTCACTGAGCAAGAGGAAGGTGGTTTGTTGGGGTCCGAGCTCACATCAGGGCGTTAAAGTAACAGTGAGAGGTATTTTCATTATGAATAAATGTTTTAATTCTCTTCATCACAGATTTCTGTAACACGTTAGTGATTCAAACTATGGACAGAAAGATTTCATATTTGCTGCTTGAAAAACTGATGTCTGGAAGCACTTTCATGGGGAAATTACACAAGAAGGTTATAGATCTTACACCTTCAAATTCTTTGGAATAAACCGAATGAGCTCAGGGTAAAGTTGGCATGAGCGGTGACAAGTGACTAACAAGTAATAATTAGTTGAAGAGAAAACAAAAAGAAAAACTTTCTCAACAGGAATTCCAAGGAGGCCACGACCCTTGTTTGATTGATAGGAGATTCTCAGAAAGCGAAACAAAGATGTCGCCATAGATGCAGGTGTCATCCGACCAAGTCTAAAGCCAAAAATGCACAGAGAAGGATGGGATGCAATGAATCGAAGGCATTCATGGTGTTGTACACATGAAAAGTGACCGAGTCTAGTCAAACCCTGCCTACTTTGACACTTCCGCACACCTGGTCAATCAGCGTGTGAAGCGGGCGTGCTTCTGGGATTGTCGGTTACAGAAAGTTACAGAAATTGTTGGGACACACCCGCCACCCCTGATTCCACCGTCGGGGAAACCAGTCTCCTAGCAACCTCGCCTGGTCATGACAAGACTTCAGGAAAGAAGGCAAATAAATGTATTTCCCAAAATGTCCAACTACTCAAGTTAACGGAGCCCAAATTGTTTTGATAGAGCAATAGTGAAAAATAAATAAATAAATTTAGGAAAATGGGAGAAAAGAAATAAATAAGAAATAAATCCTCACATTTAACGAATTCAATTTCACATTCATCTCAGCACTACATTAAAGGCATTTTGACAACAAATTACATGTTGTGTTTCATGTTTTACCCATTTCAAACTATTCAAAAGCTTCAAACCTGCAGTTCACTTCAGTGATGTAACTTCCATCGCTCTCGCTCATACATACCTGTATTTTTTTTCTCATGTAAATTTTATTTAAATTTGCTGAAGAGGGTGCTGCAAAAGTAAAACAAACAAAAACATGTAACCTAACCACGCTAATCCAATAAATTGAGGACAGTTTCCACAGATGTTGCCAAAAATAAATAAACTTCCACTCCCTCTGAAGACCCTATAAATCCTGTTATATAGCTAAAGGTTAAAACAGTAATAACTTGCCTGTATGTGTCAGCGGAGGGAGTGATTTGACAGAATTGGCCTCTGATTACTCAGTCACTACTGCAAAAAATCTGTGTAGCCTGACTGCCTCTGAAAACAGAACGCATACGCCGCCGCTGAAAGACGTGGCCGCATCAGCAGGGCCAGCACGTACACATGCCGCTTCCAGCTAAAAAAACAGATAAAAATAAACTCTACGCGCACGCATAAACCTCGAGTTGTAGCGCACAGTTGACACCTCTGCAACCTGCGAGTGACATCATAGGAAAACTGTCAGGTAGAAGGTTTTGTTTTTGGCAACACACCTGCATAAACAGACATATAGAAGGGTGAGGAGGGTGATTTGAGCTCTTTCTCTCTTCTTCACACACACACACACACACACACACACACACACACCAAACTGGTTCCCGGTTCTCACACCATCAGCTGTGACCTGGTTAGCTTTAAGCCGGTGTTTGAGCCTGGCCCTTAGTTGAGGTTGGCTGCTCAGACAGGGCAATAGTTTTTACTCACACTCTCACACACACACACACTGGCCACTGTGGCTAATTGAATGGCCAGGGCAGGAGGTCCAGGTCTTTATTCTCATGGAGAGGAGCCATGAATATTTCTGTTTCATTTGGGCTTCACACACTGCGGCGGTGGGAAAAAGGTGAATGAGTGTGGGAAGGAATAGCTACAGGCTTTGAATATTTACCTTCCTAAAAGCTCTGTGGGGTGAGAGTATGTATACTATTTCTGTATTCCAGAAAATAACATGAAGACGATCCATATTGTTGGATTATAACATTGTTGTTAATTGATTAACACTGGCTGTCTGTGGGAAGCTCTTTAACTGAACTACATTATGATCAGACTCCACACATTTCTTTATTATTATTATCATCATTGTTATGTTACTTCTTTTGCATTAATCGACTGGCCATATTATACCTGACTCCTGTAGAAAATAATTTTAGAAAATGGATCTAGTATGCCAAAAAAAAAAAAGGTCAAAGAAATTGAATATCTTTGGAGGTCAGCATGCTAACATGCTGATGTTTACCATGTTCAGCATCTAAGATTAGCATGTTAGCATTCGCTAATTAGCAGTAAACACGAACAGGTGCATGCTGGGTCTGACTAACATGCTAAATGCTAAAATGCATCCATCCACAGGTGACGTCTGCATTTGCTTGGTGTGCAAAACAACTGTGCAGGCCGTCTTTTTGCTTTGGAATTTTAATTTCTTCTACATGCACATGTTGTCTTGCTTTATTCTGCTGTTAAAGTGGCAGTTCATGTAATTTATGTGGCTTAATAATGCTTGTTGCACTCTCCGCGGTGTCCATAGTCCTTTTTTTATTTATTTTATTTCATTTTTGTTTAATTGTCCTTGTTTTGACCTCGTTTCTGGTTAATTCTAGTGAGGCTACACTGAGGAAGGCGGTTGTATAATTGATAATCAGCTGTATGCACAGGCTGCAAAGTGCCCTCTAAGGAATATATTGTTGGTTTGGACATAAGGGTGCTGTGGCGTGATGTGCATATGTTGACATGTTAATGCACTTTATCTTGAAGCCTGAATGTGTTCTTTAATGTAATAAGTTTATCATATAACATCATCATCACATACAATTTATTTATTTCTCAGTAGGTTGATAACATTTCAGCAAATTCAGGATTTTACTAAACCCAAAACCTTAAAACAAGGTTTTTCTCCTTATAGCTCTCAAAAAGTTGACATGTTTTAAAATTCAAGTTCTCACCAAGCCGTGACAATATGCAAGTGGAAGTGAAAAATGTCTGATTTAATGGGTTTTCATTTCAGGCCTTGAGGCGATCCATAGCTTCAATCGAAAAATACAGCGTGCATGTGCTGGTTCAACCAGAGTATCAGTTCATGTACAGTATACATCTGGGCTTTTTATCATTTTCATGCATGTGTATGTTTTGTGTATGTGCATGTGGAGTCATCTCTTACATGCATAAGGAAAGGAAAGAAAAAGGAAAGGTAAGGAAAGGCAGTAAAAGGACAGAAACGAGAGATAAAATGGAGTCCTGGAGAAGGAAAATGAAACCCCGGAGCAGGAGTTGATGGAGAGGTGAGAGGACGGCGGCAGATAGATGGAGCATAAGAGGAGCGGGAAGGAGGAAAAAAAAAAAAGGAAAATTGAAACGGTGTGATGAGAGTGAGAGAAAACGCAGGGGAAAGGGAAGAGTCGGCCTTATTTGATGCAATAATGTGTTTGCTGATGTTGAACATTCACACAAGTCAAGTCACATATGAAATCAATGGATGAGTCACTACATCTCTCACACACACACACACACACACACACACACACACACTTGTCTTCGAGCATTAAATATCAGATATTGGCCAGTAATGTTGAGCTGTTATCCTGAAAAGAATTTTATGAATAAAAAGGTTAGAGTAGAGAGTTTTGGTGTCACATGATGTAAATGCTGATTTAGACACTTTTCCACCCTTTCAAGGATTCTCTAGTTTAAAAATGATAGAAAACATAATCTTCTTAAAAGAAAATCTAGGGTGTAAGAAAGGTGAAGTTTAAAGATATCGGCACCACATGTTTTCAATCAGCAGCTCCTGTACAAAATGGCTGGAGTTGTAACCTTTTTCCTGTCAAACTCTCACTCACACACACACACACACACACTCACACACACACACCTCTGCCTCACACTTTGAGACAGAGTTGCACAAACTCATTTCCTTATGATGGGACATGCCTCAATTTTAAAAACCAAAAAGCAGTCGACAAATGAAGCGTTGACTAAATGCTGCATAAGTGGCTATGAATGCTTTGACTCCCGCAATAGATATTTTCTAATACCTTTGCACTAAGGGCAAGAAGGGGCCACAGCAAACACTGACGGGAAAACAGACTAGACGCGCGCGCACGCACGCACACACACACGCACACACACACACACACAAATAAGGGAGGAAGTGAGCATCATTAGAGCAGGACTCCCCTGGAGCCAGTGGTTAAGAGTTGAACATGGTGTCTGTGGAGTTCACTCACTGTATGACTCAGAATAAGAAAAACCACCACCTCTGATATTATGTGATGATGCAGTTTGAAAGATGCAGTGTGATTGGTTAATTCTGCTGTAGAATTGATAACACCTACGCTACGTTTGCATATGTCTAACCTGAATTTGGTGCAGTGTATTGATCAGACGCCAAAAAGGCTGCATGTTGGTTATTATTAGCAGTATTACAATTAAGAATTAATATAACAGTTAATATACTATTATTGAAGTATAAGTATTACAATTACTATAAGTATTAATAGTGGTATTATTTTTAGTATAAGCATTACCATTTACATTAGCATAATAAACTTTGTATTACTATTAATATTAGCATTTCCATTAGTAGTACAGTACTTGTTTTAGCATTAGCATCAACATTAGTATCAATATCAATGTGAAGGTAAGTGTTAGTAATCACCGCCCACTCCTAAAAATATCTCAGTTGTTGCATCTAGATACTGGTGGGAGTGGGTGATTGATAATTGCAGCTCAGAATGACAAGATTTGCAGTTGCTTTTCTGAACACGTCTGTATTTGTTATTTAGCATTATACTATACATGTGGTAGTGTGTAAAAAAGACTGGAGTGGTTTTATAGTCCAGTGGCCAAAATGTGGGTTCAGAAGTTTACTGACGTGTGTTCAGTGTTTAGAATTTATTTGTTTGTTTGGTATGAAAAATTAAAGATACAGCACACCAGCATAAAGTATCAGCTTTCGGTATCATATTAGCCCTCAAACACCCAGATCAGCTGTTAATACGTCATCAAATGTGGGTACAGTTACACACTGGTCATTTCTTAGACACTGCAGTTTAATTTTGTTAGCCTAAAAGTGGAAAAAATGTATTTTGATGAATATCATTTTTCCCAAACACATGCAAATTTAAAGCACACACGGCAGTCTGGTTGAGGGTGATACAGTGTGGGAGCTAGGGTTAGGGTTAGGGTTAGAACATGCAGGGAGTATATGAGGGGTGACAACAGTTTGGAGGAGGGTATATGAATGTGAGACCACAGTTAGGAAGGTATACAAGGGGTGAGACCACAGTTAGGAGGATATACAGGGGTGAAAGAGCAAAAGACAGAAGGGTGAGACAGGAGTTAGGAGAGTGAGACAGAGGTTGGGAGGGTTAAAATTGTTAGTTTAGCCCCACTGGCAACATTTTCCCTCCCCTGGGGCCATTTTACATACTTTTCTCTCAGACCCAATAAACAAACAAGAAGCACAATTAGTGCTGTGCATGTACGTCTACATGTGTGTGTGTGTGTGTGTGTGTGTGTGTGTGTGTGTCTGTGCACGTGAATTAAGAGCGTGGGAGCAAACGAAAATGATTTTCTGTCTAAAAAATTGAGTTATGTGGACATAGACACACACACACAAGGCGATGCATGTCCTCGTACATACACACTAAACATAATTTCTCATAACAGTCTAATATGGTTCATTTTCAGCTATCAAAACACACATGAAAAGAGTGTTAACGCTGTCAACAAGCGAGCATGGGATGTGGAACCGTCGTTTTCATTCTCAATATGTCAAGGTTAGGGTGTATTCCAGCAGAGAGCGAGGGAGAGGGGGAGAGCGAGGAGAGAGAGAGAGAGAGGGTTAGAGGGGGAAGGAGTGTCGTTCTCCATCCTCTGCTCTCCAGAGAATCCCATCATGAAACGCCAAAGCACAAAGAGCTCAGAGCCTTCGACTGAAACCGAGGGACCTTTCATCCAAAAGGCGGGAGCATCGCTGGGGCAACAGCGCCACCCAGCACGCCATTAAAGGTACTGCACCTCGTCTTCCTCTAAATCCTTGCCTGCCTGTCTCTCCTCCATATATTAAAAAAAAAAATTTTTTAAAAAAGAAAAACAAAGGGACATTTTTGCTATCCCACATTAATTCAATGATCAAAATGAGCGACGTTGAAATAATTCAAGTCAAATCCGGTTTTTGAGGAAACCAACACATGAGAGAGGTAAATCAAAGCCACAGTCTTCTCTCTGTGTGGGAATCTAACCCTTAATGGGCTACACAAACCTCACAGACAAGCACACACACACACAAAATCAAACTAATTACAATTTGTCCTTTCTCTTTTGTCCTTTTCACTGTGCTCCCTTTTAATTCCCACCAAGAACACACTAAAAAAAGGGGGGTGGCGGGTGTATGTGAGGAGTATTGGGGGGGGGTGTACTGAGGGATTTTCCAAAGTGGCACAGTAAAATAACACACAAATGGAGTGTATATCGGCTTCCACTCTCCCTCATTTAAATAAGCGCCAACACTGATTTTCTAACAAAAATATGGTACTAGTATAATAACAATGAAATAAGACCCTGTGAAAACTCGCAGCCCGCAGCAAGTATTTAAAATATCATTTAAAAAGGGCTGATCTGTAATTCAGAGCGGATATGGTATCAGACGGCGTGCTTGTCATTCCCAGCTATAATCTCCACTACACTGAGAAACACACTGTCTGCTGGCAGCGCTGGAAAGAGGGAGGGAGAATAGAGAAGAAGAGAAGGGGGGGGTTGGATCTGACTTCTTATTTTTACCTTCTCCTCTAGGTGCCGTTTATTTGTCTGCCTGCTATCGGCGGCGAAATCTTGGAAAGCTATTTTAAGAAAAATCAGAGATTGAAGTGCCAAAATAGGAGGCCGAAGGACTGGAAAAAGTTTCAAAATTGAAATTATTAGATGGGAAAGGACGATGGAGAGATGAAGGAGGCCAAAGGAGACAAACTTTAAAGAGAAAAGGACACAGATAGCTGATTAATCAATTATTGGGAAATTAACTTTTCTGATAATCGATTATTCGTTTAAGAAGTTAAGATCCGACAAAAAGGCTCCCAAAACGTTTGGAAATTCTTTTTAAAAAAAGGATTAATCACATCGAGATCCAAAGTTCATTCTTCACTTTGGAAACGGTACAAAGGTCCATTTAGTAGCTGTTCTGGAGCTTTTGGTCGCATCACACAATGTTCCTCAGCAGCTCAAATTTCCAATTTTTGTTTTTTTAGCACTTTGAAGGACTTCTCATCCATGTTGGCTTAAAAGTTAAGATAGAAATGTCAAGTTTGACTTTTGGAAGCAACAGTTAACAGAAAAATCTCACCACAAACTCCGATTCAGTTGCTGTTCTGGAGCGTTTTTTAATTTTTTTATAAAAAGGTAATTAATCACTTGTTTTAGTACATCAAATATGAGGATTTACAGATCAGTTTTTGGACTGTATTTTGGTCAGACAATATTAACAGTTTTAAAGATGTCGCTGTAGGCTCTGTGAGGACTTTTTATAGACTTAATATAAATTATTAATTATGAATCAAATAATCAATAGATCAAATGGTGAGGAAAATAATCATTAGTTGCAGCCTTAAGTGGAATTATGAATTACTACAGACTGCCCTGGACACACACACACATCCTCATGAATACACACACACATCCTCATGAATACACACACACACACACACACACACACACACACACACACACGTAAACACACATTGGGTTTTGGTTAGACGTGTGGTCTGGACAGGAAAGGGCTGGGGCCGCCACACTCAGCAGGACACGGACCTCGGGCAGTTCACACTACACACACACACTGCCAGGCCATCCTTACCCACCTATCCTGTTGCAGTGGGGGGTCGGAACCGGCCAGGCACACACACACACACACACACACACACACAGAATCACAGACATTCTCATATTCAAACACACACACACACACAGTTGGCGGAAACTGGCAGTGACATGCTGTCCGGTGGCTCAGGCTCGGGGCTCTGAGGTTGGGCTGAGCCATCTATCATGCAGCCAGAAACACAGTAACCCAAGACATGAGTGGCAGGGGATCACACACACACTCACACACACACACACACACACACACAGTGAAGAAGACATATGTAAGTATTCTCACAAACAAAACGCTCGCTCAGACAAAGCCGACGTCACGCTACACTGGCCATCTATGACAAACCCTCAATATGAACTGAATCTAATGAGACTTTCTGATCAGATTCTGCATGAATAGGTTTCACGATTAGCATCATCCTGGCTTTCAAAAAGGAGCGCTTCAGTGTCTTGCGGTCTAAATGATGATGACAATTTCTGCTCCGACAAGATAAAAAATGAAAGTATATTTGCACATCATATTCTGCAACATGTTCCAATAAATGAGTCGATTAAACAAAAATTAATCAGCAACTATTTTGATAATCATTTCTGTAATTTTACGAACATTTTTATTTTTGCTATGTTGTACATCTTGTAGCTGAGACCCAAGAAATTATACATTTTATGTTTGCTACTTGTTTGGGGTGAAGATGAGACGGTGTTGGTTAGCATTAGCATTGATAGCCAGGTAGCCATATGGCCAACAGAGGCATCAGTATAGGCTATACTTTTTTGGTAGCCTAGCTAGCTCAGAGATACACTGTAAAAATAAAAATAAAAAGCTAATGGATGAGACCAGGAAGAATCAGTGGAGAAGCTTGATGTTCTGTTCTTGAGTTATTAAACACTTTATGGATGTTGAGTTCATAGAAAACAGCAAAGGGATCACTTCCCTTTATACTTGATTAAAATGAGTAATAAAATACAGATTTGTGCGTCTCAATCATTTTTAAGTTTGAAACTTTTGCGTTGACGATTACAATGGAGTTACAGAAATCAGCTATAGCCATATCTTCAAATAAACATGCTATGAAAGTTTTTTGAGTTTTACCTCTTTTAAAAACACAGAGTACAAAAAGTGCACCATAAAGTTACTGGAAGCACATTGTGCTCTGTCAAGAGACCAGTTGTGTTGTACTTTATATTTTGGCACAGAGTACTCAGCCTCTCCTAATGTGTACCAGAAGTTTTAAGTAAAAAAATATGTCTGAATCACTTCTTCCATCTCTAGTTTTTTCAGCAATTCACGCCTGAATAGCGTAGTGAAAGGTCCTTTTATCACATTCTTTCCTTTGATGGTGACTGATGATTTTCTACCTAAATATTTAAGATTTTAAATATCTTAATGGCAACCTCACAGTCAGCTAATTGTTGTCTGTGTGCTAACAGTGTAATAACACCTGGCTAGCGCTAGTTAGCATGGCTAGCGGTCCCTCGAGAATCTCCTTTGATGGCCACCATGGATAAACAGACAAAAGAAAAAAAACACCATATACAAAACAGAAAATCTGAGTAAAATCACCAAGACATCCGGAGAAAAGACGACACATCATCACTAAGCAACTGTTTGACTGACACGTGATGTCTGGGAATTACAGAGCAGAAACATTACAACTGGTTTCTATTTTAATCTTGCTTTATTTTCTGTTATGCACATATTGGCCTTTACGCTTGCATGTACACACATAAATGTCTGTCTTTGTGAAGCACTTTGGTGCAAAACCTGTCTAACCTGTGTTTGCTTTTAAGTGCTAAGTGCTATATAAATGAAATAATCTGAAACCAAAGAGCGCTTAGCACCAAAATTATGAAAAAATTAAAACCACGCAACTTTGAGGTTTACAATATTACAGATACTGAACAGTAGCAGCTACAAGCAGCTTTGAGCCCTAAATATCAGTGTCTTCATTGGCCTGCTGACAGGTCAGTGTCCCACTTCCCAGCCAGCCCACTTCACAATCAAGCCTTCAGCCTGAGTAAGTGCCCCACTTCATTTGTAAAACACCCCCTGTGAATGATACAAACCGCCACTTCCCCTGTCTAAATCTCTTCCTCTCCTTCAACAGGCCTCACCATTCACGCCCCTCTGAAACCCGAGCCAGCCAGATTGATGGGAGGATGGCTCTCATTTGGACCAGGAGAAAAAGTGGCCAGTTTAAGGGCTGCTACTGTATTTTAAAAACGCCACGGGTGTTAAAGAGACTGATGAGCCTGGTGGCAGCGGCAATGGTGACCCTCCCTCCTGGCTCGGCACACAAACCCCCATTGGGAGAATGAGAGAGAGAGAAGAGGGGGGGACGAAAGAGGGAGGAGGGGAATAAATCTGCGTGGCGGCGGGAATCGATCGTTTCTCCCTCCTTCCCGCGCTATCTCATCTGCAGGGGCTGAGAGAGGCAGAGCGCTTTAAACGATCCTGACCTTGTCCGACATAAATAGTCAGAAAAGTCCACAGAGCAGATAGCTTTGTGTAAGGCTGGGGGGGTGGAGGAGGAGAAAAGAGGGAGGGGAACGCATTGAGATAAGAAGGGGGTGGGGGGTGGGGGGTGAATGAGATAAATCCCTGGCGTTACTACATCCGTGTCGCTCACACGCACAGACGTCGCCGTGGGAAACAGCCTCGGCCTCGCTTCCTGTCTTCCCTCCTTCATCGCTATCTCCCCCCTCTTTTCCCCCTCTGATCAGGAAAAGAAGGGAGTTGAGAGTGAAGAAGAAGAAGAAGAAGGGAGGAGGAGGAGGAGTGGAAAGTCTTTCCCCTTTAAAGCTCTCATCTTTCTTTCTGTGATTACCTGAGAGACGGATGGAGGGATGGAGGAAGCCAATTGGCTCCCACGAACACCCATTCTGCACTCCTGAAGAAGACGTGAGTGTTTTAAAGTAAGGAAGGAGCTCTTTTGTGCGGCGCCCCTCTTCTTTTCTTTTGAGTGTAATGCTGCTGTACCTGACAGAGGCGCTGCCCCGGGTAAAGGCAGAAATCTCTGCCTCCATTGTCACCTGTTCCTCTAATCATTTTCCGCCCTTCATGCCACAATGGAGGAGGGCGATAACGATAACGAGGTGAAGCTAATACAGAGCAGCGGCGGGGCCCCTGAACACAATGTTCAGATGTCTTCACTCGTTCGCAGACACACACACACTTTTATACCTTTATACACTCCTTAATGCAGAAACGCACGCACTTGCAGAAACACACACACACACACATTTAGTCTTTTTTCTTCAGTCACTCACGCGCAGATGTTTGAGTCATTTCAGTCGGGTGCCAACTGTCAAATCTCCCTCACATTACAGTTACACCCTTTCGTCTAGCACAATAACAGAAGAATAACAGCCTATCATGTTTTTTTCTCTGCTTTGTTGGAAGTAGTCTAGCTAGCGGCTTCTAACTGGCTGCTAGTACTGGGTATAAATATCTGAGTGGAAGCAAATGAGCACGTTTCTCCTCTATACACTCAACGTTTGACATAACTTGGGCCTTATTTTCTAAGCTTTAGCCGTCTCTCCTACGGGTTATGATGACATTGTACTCACAAAGTTAATTGTACAGATCTGGAAACACAGCAACATTGCTAAAAAAAAAAAAAAAAGAAAAGAAGTTTGACAGGTAAAAAAACAAAACAAACGCCAACAGGGAGACAATCAGAAAAAAAGAAAATGAAGGCAAACTATTACCCAAACTGTCCGTTGTAAACATCCATCGCAGTTTGCAGACCATCTTCTGGTTCAATGTTGACCCACCGTACTTGCTGTAGTTCTGTGCACAGAGTTTTCCTGTGCTATCAGACTGGCTGGCTCACTTTTGATTTGATCTCCAAGTCTGTTGTTAAAACTTGTCTAATCGTCTCACTAATCGTGTTTTTTGCCCACAATCCAAAGACATGCAGGTTAACTTTGTTGAGAACCAGCCAATGGCAAGGAGGGATCACGACTGATACAATAAAAGTCAAAAAGTTTGTATATATAACACACACATTAGGTCTCTTATCTCTACCTCCTCCTACCTGAAGAAACTGTCAAGCTCTCTCAAACACTCTGATAAAGATTTTACTTTTTACTCATGTTAGCTAGTTGCAGCAGTAATAGGAAGACAGTGCACACAGATTAAGGAGCCAAGTAGGTGACGACCTAGGTGATTTTACCTTGTAAATTAATGACCTACTCTTGTTCAGTATCTTGATGTTGTGGGCACAACAGGGAGTGATGAAGAAAGATGCAGCACAGAGAGCATGCCAAGTTCAAGGTTATTACCACACAAATGGTGTATGAAGTTATACGATTAATATTGTTTTTTTCAAATCATATTGTTTCCTCGCGGCCCGGTAGAAAATGTTCCGAGGCCTTGTACCAGTCCACAGCCCGGGGGTTGGGAACCACTGCTTTAGAGAGTACAGTGCTATGGGAAGGTCTGCGTGGGCCAATAAAACACATGCAAGCATCCACGAGTTAACTCACAAAAATGAGGACTTGAGACCTGAGTTGGCTTCATCTACTGTGAGAATTAAAAAAACTTTTATATTATATAAATATTTATTAAGTCAAAGTTATTATTAAATTAACTTAAGTTGGACTTTGCGATGACAATTTTTCTGGTCAAGCTGCTGTTTCCAAGATGAAGAATAAACCCTTTTCAAGCCCAACTGTTACATACAGCATTTAAAGGAATTTTAATGGTCGGCATTGAGACCAGAAAGACTTGCATCCAGACTCTGACTTGCCTCCAAAGACTTAAAACTCCAGCTCTGCTACCACGTGTAATACCTTGTAGTGCGTGACTTGTATCATTGTGCTAAATTTACCGTTTGCCTTGCAAGCATCAAGACAGAGAAGAGAAATTATTGCTGCCGAGATAACTTTCCAGACTTGGTACTATCCTGCCACAAAGGAGAATAAACCACTGTGCACTGTCTCTGTGTCTGATAAGCCTTTTAACTGCACTTCCTGGTTCCCATTTCTTCTTTTCACCGGGACCCTGCGCCGACTGTTCCACAAAATAAACATTAAAAAAGATAGAAAGAAACAGACCATCTGCTCTCTGCTTCCATAATCTATCCTTTTTGACCTAGGCTCTGCTGAATTCTTAAACTGGCAAAGCCCCCTCCTCCTCCTCCCTGTTCCCTCACCCTTCCTCACCCACATCTATGTGATGTTGAATTGCTGGGCCTCGCCAAGCAAAGGGGAGATGAGAAGGCTGCTGCTCTCCGACTGCGTTTATCAGAGTCTGGCATCGCTGTAATTTCAGTGTTCAGATGCAATCGCTCCCCGCTCCCCTCAGGAGTAAACAATAACAAGCACAAATACAATAAACAAACAAGGCCTGCAGGACATGTATGCACACACACACACGCACACATCTATATGCACACGCAGATACAGGCATGCACAAAAGCATACACTTCAGACACACAAACAATAATAAATGCAAACCACAAACACCTTCTGTGTTGTTTTCTGTCTTTATGTGGCATGGACTGGAGCCAGAAACCTAAACATCACATTTTTGCATTCATTTCTGCATTAACATGAGGAACCACAAGATCCATCCAAAGAGGCCGGACTCAGATCAGATACTGAATCTGAATACAGCGGCTCAATTGACCAGAACTAAACCCTTTGTCATACATTAAACCAGAGGAATGTTATTTTGCCGTTACACACTGCTGGCCCTTTAGAGGAGTTTCACTTACATGCAGGTTGTTGCTTAAGACTCAAAGACCTCACATTTCTTATCAGACAGTGCAGCCTGGTGGACGCTTAATGAACTGCAACCCACTGGCTCCAACTGAGACGTGGGCAATGCTCCTGTTAGATGAAGCTACAAATGGTTTAGAAATGATTTATTGATCCATGTCTATAAATTCTATACCTTTCCATTTGCACAAGAGGGTCAGAGGTCACGGTCATTGGTTTCTTAGCTGTAAGGACTTGGGTGCCTTTCACAAGGTTGCTTCAGAGTGATGGTTGTTTTGTTTTAGGACCCTCAGTAGTACCTAACTTTGGATGCATTTTGCAAGACAACTGTTCAAGATTCAAACCAGAATTGAAATATTTAGTAAATTAACAGACTTCCAACTTCAATCTGTTTTCCGATATCAGTCTCAGAATTAGATGGGGGAAAAAAAAGGTTTACTTACTTACTGTACATTACTTTCCAATTGTCGAAACTCATCAGATTTATGTTGACTGAAGACATAGCCCAGTTTCCTCCTTTTTATAGTTCAGCAGCTTCTTTGGTGTCTCAACCTTCCTTTAGCAGAGTTCACAAAAGAGTTGTACATCAGTATCAACCTATGCTTTTATAAGTCTAGATACCATCTAGGAATTTGGGAACTGTAATATCATGATTCAGCTCAAATGTCTATTCAAGGCCTCAAAAAAGTGGGACACACAGTTGATATTGACAGATATTTAGTGTTGTATCTTGGATAGAGGTCTGTCCTGCTTCAGTTCTGACGGCGTCGCCAAGGTCTGTTTATATCTTAAGGAAACACTGCTTTTAATCTGGTCCAAAAATAGATCGGATTTATGAGCCATTACCATTGATTCATTCTTACCTGGAAATTCATACCAGGACACCAGTCCCACAACTAAGAGTGGATAATAATTAGGGACACAATGATCCAACATTTTCTCTCCAGATACCAGCGCTCTTTTCCCAAATTAAAATCTGTATACTTCAGATACTTCACTGTGACTGAACGAACGTAACAGATAGCTCAAAACACTGAATTTTGAAAAAGTCAGTGACAACTGTAATGTGTATTGGTTACATCATGGCAGATAACCAAACTGTTTAATAAGGTCAGTATGGGGTTGATAGCATCACCAATAACAGTCAACCTTGAAATGTACGAAATGCAATCCAGTAAAACATCAGTTGCAGCCTCAAATATTACTAGTTTAATGGAGGGCTCTTAAACACACTGAAAACATTACTGGCTTCACTAAGGTAGCATTTATTGAAGGAATAAGTATGTTGATTTTTATTATGTGTTTCTGCCATTTTATCCATCCTCCGTATATTTACACAACTCAGGAATATCTATATAGCACAATCCAGGTTAATTCTTTACTACTGGACCAAGAGACATCTTTTTTATATCTTTGGTCCCACTGCATTTCTATGTAAAGAAATTTCATAACAGCAAAAAATACAAACACATTATCTACTAATGCCTTTAAAAATGTGTATTTTTTTGGAGGATGAATTCCGTAAGAGTGAAGCATAAACATTCAACTTTCTCAGTCATCAGCATTTATTGTGAGTAAAGACAGATAACAGGGACTGATGAACATTCGAGGAATCAGTAAGGTTTATTTTCTCCATATATATTTTACAAATAGAAGCACAAATGTTCATAGACTCGATAACACCCGTCTCAAGTACTTTGAAGAGCTATAGGAAATGGAAACGAGGATCTCACCCGTTTATCTGCAAAGAAAGAAAAATTAAAATAATAGGTAAGAAGACTGAACATATACAGGCCTTTCGTTGGCTGGGGACAGACAGGGTTTAACAAGCTGAAAACTTTGGAGCTACTCTGTAAACCTGAAGGACATCTAGACTACTCCATCAGAGTATTTATGGTACACACTTCTACATAAGGTGCCGGTCAAATTAGCCCAGAAGGGATCCTAACATTACACTCTGCTCTACAATATTACCTCCTTTGTTAAAACAAGCCTCAGTTCCTGAGTTCGGCAGAGGGTGAAGAGGAGCAGATTAGGTCAAGAGAGGAGAATTAGTCACGAGAGAAATGTGAAAATGACTGAGAGGGAATCTTTTGAAAGAGAGAGAGGTCTCAAAAGGTCAGAAAAGTTAGTGAAGTGATGGAGGAACATAATGAAGGGGGTGAGTCACTGAGGAAAATCTGCAAAATGAAGAGTGGAATAACACGAGTGACAGAAGGGAGACTTACAGAGCAGCAGCTCCAGAGATGATCTCAATGAGCTCCTTGGTGATGACGGCCTGTCTGGTACGGTTGAAGGTGAGGGTCAGCTTGTCAATCATCTCAGCTGAAAGGGGGAGGGAGAGAAATCAGTTCGTGGCAAATGTAAAACAGGAAAATCTAAGAGCGTGGCTCAGCATCAAACGCAGGCTTCAAACTAAAATTGTAACATGTGAAAACCGACGACATGAGATTATATTCCATTAAAGTGGAATAGAAAACAGTTTTGTACAATCTGATGTCAACCAGTGAGAAATGTATTTTCTACATGAAGCAGTTTGTTTCAGCATTATTACATAACTGATAAATATTGCATCAAGTGCTAAATCGACTAGTCAATAAATCATAAAATCCCCATCAATTTGGATAATCGATTAATCACTGATCTCAAATTGCCAAACATTTACTGATTTAGCTTCTCAAATGTGGAGGTTTTGCTGCTTTACTATGATTTATATCTTTGTAAATATTTAGGTTTAGACTTTTGACAAAACAAGCTATCTGAAGACGTCACCTTCAGGAAATTGTGTGTAAATTATTTTCTCTATTAATAGATTAGTTAACAGATTTATCAAAAATGAAATAATCTGTTGTTGCAGCTTTAACTACACCTTGTGTCTACGTGAAGCACTTAACCTGCAACTAACAATTATTTTCATTGTCAATTAATCGTTAAGTAAATCAAACGTCCACGAGCCCATGGTGTCGTCTTCAACTTTTGCTTATATTTATATTTAGTAACAAATCGACTGACAGAAAATTCATTGCCAACCATTTTGGCAATCAGCTAATCTTTTGGGCACCGATTCAAATACTCAAAGACTCAGAGTCTGTCCCGAAGCCCACCACCTGCAGCCTTAAGCACTTGTTGGAAAAATACCAACACGCATACCAAACCATTCAAAATAATGTTGTGTCTTTTACATACAGTAAACCTACTGTACGTGTTTCTAGATAACTTGCTTTATTAATTGTAGGTACTCCTCTCAATACTAAATATTGGTTCCAACAAGTCATCTGAGCTGGATTGGGACATGTACAGTATTTGTATTTGAGTGATGGGATGTCCTCCCTAAATCTGTTCCTCTGTTAAGTGTGTCCCAGTAAGCTCTGATGAGTCTCAACAGGAACTAGGCAATTACCGGAAATACGAAGTACTCACTTGACTACTCACAAATACGGCAGGTGGTGGGTATTGGGTCAGACCCTTAGTTTCCCATGATGGTTTAAATCAGGTGGTGTTAACTACTTCCTGTCTTTAACACCGTTTTAGATCCCATTTGTCTCACAAGAGAGGTCATGTGAGAAACTCCAACTACCGTTTTAAAAAGACACTTCAACTCTTCACATCATCAAGTTGAAGGAGAAACATTGTCAAATATAAAAGATATTTTCTAAAATATCTTTTATCCTGAAAGATGGGGATGTGAAACGTGTTAGCCACTAAGTCCAGAGTCTTACAGGCGTTCTTGCTGGCGCTGTCCATGGCGGTCATCCTGGCACTCTGCTCACTGGTGGAGGACTCCCTCAGGGCCAGGTAGATGATGTTGACCAGAGCAAACTCCTGGTAGTTCCTCAGCACGTCAGCATCAATGTCATCATAGATACCCATGCTCTCTGTACACAGAACGCAGATGTTCAGAATCTCTCTGGCTGGGACACCTGAGGATCTGCGTCAAACTTTTCAACAACAACCACCACCACCACCACCATCCTACCTGAGTTAGCAACTGCGTCTGTGGAAAACAAAGGCTTCCTGTCCGTCTTGTATGAGATAACAGACCTGCATCAGAGAAAGGGGAGATTTAAAAACAGACAAGACAATCTCTCGGCTTATGCAACTTGAAATGTTTTTACACAAATCCAAATAAAAAGAGGAAAAAAAAAAAAAAAAAAAAAAAAAAAAA
>LKNJ01001024.1:33200-72705 GCA_002120245.1 Maccullochella peelii
AAGTAAAAACTCAAAGAACCTTACCTGAATTTGTTGAAGATGACAGAGCCCTGGTCAAATTCATATCCAGAGTTGAGCAGCTCGGTAGCGACGATTGAAGCGTCACCAAAGCTGGGGGGCTTGCGGCCAATTTCCTTGCAGTTCATTATGATGTGCTTTCCATGAGTTCTGATGAGGAACAGTGGGTATTATTAGTGTATTTAAACAATCACCTGCACACTTAATGAGTCTGAATCAGGTTCTCTCAGCCGTTTCATGCCCATAACCCCATTTTAAGATCAAAACACTTCTCATGAGAAAGATGTAATGAAACTCTTTAGCCAATAATCGTTTCACCCCGCAGAGAAAACAGTTGTAAAAGAGGCGGTGAAAACTTGTAACATTAGGACAAATTTTGGCATGAAAAGAAATTAATTTCACCTCCTTTTCCAAAAATCTCTATCAAAAACAGCCCATTAATCCATTAGGGTTCGACTGAGTGAAGCATGCTGAGCGTCCCTGTTGCCAGCTTTTATGCTACCAGAGCCAACAAAGCAATTAAAATAATCTGATGATTACTGTAATATACACCAGCATAATAAAATGATTGCCAAAATTGCAAATAGCTTGAGAAGAGGAAAACTACAATTCATCTGTTTTGCGATTAGCAGTTATTCTTAAAATTAAAAACACACAGGCTAAATATAATCACAAATATCTGCCGTTACTAAACAGCTGTTCAGTAAAGCCTAACACTGGACCTGGACCTGACTCATGTCTTTGGGGAGGCGGGTTCCATTTCCATTTGTACCTGTGCAGCAGGCCTCTCAGCTTGTCTCCCACATTGATCACCATGACCTCCTTGCCAGCGCCGGTCAGGTTTGCGATCTCGCTCTTAATGGCCTTGGCCACGCCAGAGTGGATGGCACCGCAGAGTCCACGGTCAGAAGTCACACCAACGAGCAAATGCTTGCTGCCCTTCTCCTCCGGCACTTTGATGTCGGCCTTCTCATACAGGGCTGCGGAGCAGAGAGGAGAGTGGAATCTTAGTTCAGTGTCAAAAAAATGTAAAACCCTAACGGGGGTAAAATCCTATTCATACCATGTGAGAGATAACATGGAGGCAAGGTGTACATACCCAGAGCACCAGTGCCGTAGACTCTGGCTGGCTTCAGCTGCTTCTCAGCACGAGCGTACTTGGCAGCGGCCACCATTTTCATGGACTTGGTGATTTTCTGGATGTTCTTGATGGACTTCAACCGAATGGTGACTAGAGAGAAGAGAGGAGATTACTCACTCAGACACCAGTATGGATTATACAATCGGCTATATATGCTAGATATATGAGAGAACATCACACTAAACTCCATTCACATATCTGGCAATTTGACGATCTTTTCTTTACTGGCAAACAGGTACACTTTGTTTAACACCAACAACCTTTTGTGAATCACTTGGATAGGTTATGCAATTCAGCATTACTTGTTTAAATGTTTTGACTTAAATCATTAGTTCTCAAGCTGCCTGCATAATCACCTACCACCAAAATAGACCACAGTGCGTATGATCTAATTAAGATCTTTAACTAGTAAGAGGTAGCTTGCATGCAAGACATGCTTGTGTCTTACTGCCACAGATTTTGCATCTGGAGTGTTACCGGTGTGAGTTTGTAGTCTGTAATATACTTTGATGCCGTTGTCTATTCATATTAAGAGAGTAGTATACAGAAGTACTTACTGTCCTTCAAGGTAGCCATGTTCCTGACCTGCCCACTGTGAACAGAAATAGTGCATGTGAGCTTTAGCTGCAAACATTAGCAGCATATAACAGCATTATTAACAAAGTCACAACAACAACAGTAGCTTCTAGTTAACGTCACGTTAAAAAGAATAACATACTACTTTGATGCCTACTAGCCCTTCAAGTGCGCTAGCAGTTAGCTTAGTACTCACTGCACAGAAAAAGCTTTGACAGTTAAGTTAAACCTTGCTAACGATATCGCTTTGAATGATATGCGTGTTAGACAATGTAGTCAAATAAGCTGTCATTCATTGATGACATGTTTACTCTCTTCATTAGCTTCTCGCACAATGGCAGAACGTTTTGGCAGCTTAGCTAGCATTAGCTTCTATCCGGCTGAATTTCACAGTGCAGCACACCGCTGTCATTCATTAGCCGCGGCCTCCACGTTAGCATGTCCTTGCGTTCAAAAACAGCATGCATTACAGACTAGAAGGCACACACTTATTCTAATCACATATCTACATGAAGTACATACAAAGAAGATGCATTTAAAGGTTGTTGTTAATGTATTTAAATCGTTTTGACTTTACCATTGTGGGATGAACACCAACGCGCTGGTCCTGGCGAACATGGTTACTTCTATGAAGGTCAGACACGCAGAACTGCGCAGGCGCAAGATGAAGGCAAAATGGACGAACGCTGCCTTCACAGGCTGCCAGAAATATCGGTCAAATGCGAACCACACATGAACGAATCCATCTCCAACAGCTCAGCCCAAATAATCATTTTAGTGTTTTTATTATTTCCTGTAAAAATGTCGAATCAGTTCGTCATATAAAAACCCGTTTTTTCATAAAACATGTTAAATTTCACTATACTTTATGTAAATTATCCTATTTTAGGCCAAATGGCCGTATTGTTCATGCTTTATTGACCAACTCATTGTCCCATTTCCCTCTCGACTTTATCTAGGCTACAAAGCTTTGTAACGTAAACTCTTCGTCTTCCACGTTTAGACGCAAACATTATGAGAATAATCAACAGCTATTTATAGTAAAAGTGTAGCCCCAGTTTCTGCACATCATTAATCATCGTTTTCATGATTGGGACTTTTGCACTGATGATCATTTGAGTCACACAGGTAGGCCTACCCACTTGTTTTACTTAAAAATAAAAACAGGCCCAACTTTGAAAAACCCTACAGGTCGTTTCAAAACACTTACCGTTGTTTTGAAGGGATAGCCAGAATGGCTGAGTCGCACAGTGAAGAAGAAGACTTTTAACTTGTTTCCAAAGTTACGACTCTTCTGATCAGCCAAGATGGCAGCCGAAAGTGACCTACCTCCATACCCATTCTGTACAATGAGCTGTCAACATTTAAAGTTTTTATTAGTTAGTCATTTTTTCATATGTATCTTGTGTAACCTCGCTGATATGGTTATTTGGTCTGCAAAATAAATCAAATTGCAACTTGGGAAATGGATGAAAATCGTCTTAATTGTGCAGCAGGCGGAATGTTTTTCATTAGGCCTACATTACAGGACTTTTCAAAGTTTGGCTTTCATTTAGGCTTATCATCGAGAAAAAAACAGACTACAAGTTCTGCGACGTGAATGTAATCATTAATACGGAAATCACATTGCAATGGAGCCATAAACTGCGGCTAAGTAAAGTTTTATGCAGTAATTTAATAAAATGTTAAAGTAACCTAAGACAACAGATTTGGTAAAACACAAAGCCTACAATGAGTTCATGAACGCAACTGAAGTTATCGCGTGTTTTAAGCGTTCGCGCGAGATTATGACGCGGAAGCTGTTTACGTTAGTGTCGAGTGTTCATGGCGGTTTAGCCGGGACTCGAGAAGATTTTTTTCTCAGTTTAAGTGTCATTAATAGATAAAAAAATAAGGTTTTGTATGTTTATTGAAGCTTGTCAGAATGGGAAAAGCCGATTTTCTCTCCCCGAAGGCAATAGCCAACCGGATCAAATCCAAAGGGCTCCAGAAGTTGAGATGGTATTGTCAGATGTGTCAGAAACAATGCCGAGATGAGGTGAGACGTTCATTAAATCCGTCTTATTTAGTTAATTTGTTGTTGCTGTTGATGTTTTGAACTTATTTATCTTTCCTGCTTGTTGACAGAACGGCTTTAAATGCCACTGCATGTCCGAGTCTCACCAGAGGCAGCTGCTTCTGGCCTCAGAAGACCCAAACAAGTTCATGGACTATTTCTCTGAGTAAGTTCATTTATGGCGGCGTGTGTGTAACTTAGCTGCAATTTCACGAAAAGCAAAGCACGTTAGTGGATGTCAGTACTTCAGATGGTAGAGTTCATTCTTGTTTCCTTTCTCCCAGTGAGTTCAAAAACGACTTCCTGGAGCTGCTCAGCAGACGTTTTGGTGAGTCCTGATTCCCCACAGATTATCCAGATGTTTGCAGCTGTTTTCTAGCAGCACTGACTTTCAATTTGTTCTTTCTTGTGTTTTGAACCGCAGGGACCAAGCGAGTGCACAACAACATTGTCTACAATGAATACATCAGCGACAGAGAGCACGTCCACATGAACTCCACACAGTGGGAGACTCTCACTGACTTCACCAAGTGGCTGGGCAGAGAAGGTAAACTGAGCGAATGGGACAGTCTCGATATGTGGTTCCCCAACATCCACCTACACACCTTTTCTACCTAAGAAAGCTTCTTCCTGAAACATTTAGGGAGGGAACTTTCTCTTCTAGGACAAACAGATGTGCAATAGCGTCCGTATTTAGAGAGTAGACAGAAGTAGCAGAACTACATAATATCAGATCCTTTGAATAGCAGCTGTGAACCAAGTCACCAAAGTCAACCATTTAAAAGGATAAAAGAGTAGATTTTTCAGAAAATAGCGATAAGTGAAGGGTTTAATATTAAAGAAATGAATAAAGGGACAGATTATAAAAGAACACTAGGAGCGAACTTGTAAATTGTGTTGGTACAACACATGACTACTTGCCTAAAGATCTCTAAAACACTAAATGTCAGTGATGTAAATGTGTCTAAATGGCAAAAACCTTTTCCGTCTCTTTAAATAAATCATGGAAATTATTTTGGTTTGAAATACAACTGATTTGGTACCAAAAAGAAATGTCAGCCCAAATACTGTGTATATAATTTCAGTCATCGGACACAATATTCAGAAACCAGACTGAGTGCAGGTACGGCTACATTAAAGAGGGATTCTTTTAAATGAGTAATACTTTTCTGAATGTTACCGCTAGGTTTCTGTAAGGTTGACGAGACCCCTAAAGGCTGGTACGTCCAGTACATCGACCGCGACCCGGAGACCATCCGCCGCCAAGAGGAGCAGGCGAGGAAGAAGAAGCAGGACCTGGACGACGAGGAGAGGAGCGCCAGGTTCATCGAGGAGCAGGTCCGCAGAGGCCGCGACGGCAAGGAGATAGAAGTGAGCACCAGCAGGACAGACTTCAGCTTCGCTCTCAAGACTTGACTTTTCAAAATAATATTTTGTTCTGTATTTCACTCTGCAGGAAAGTCCAGTTTACACAGAGCTGAAACGTGAGAGTGAAGAAGAAAAAGGTTCATTTTTTCCCTTGTTTTTGTTTGTGATCAGTAACATTTCACAAGTAAATAAAACAGTGAAATTGCAGACAAACACTGTAAGTTTCAGGTTAAAGAACAGTGATTCTACATGTTTTTCTCCTCAGTTATTAAGTCTTTGGGATGTCATAATGAATTGGGGTATTCTTATATCTCTCATGCATTTCTTTCCTCTCACTCTCGTTTTTCTGCAGTTGCTTTCAACCTGGGCGCCTCTACATCTGTGGCTGGTCCTTCCAAATCAAGGTACAGATGTGCACATTGCTAATTCTGCTGCCTAATTATCAAGTGGGTATAATTTAAATGATTTTGTCTGGAACTGTTTGTGTCTCCCTGTAGCTCTGCCCTGGGTGCTAGTGCTCTCAAAGCAGCGGCAGCGTCAACCAAGAGGAAGGACACGTCCTCCGGTTTAGACTCCAGGGCGGAGAAGAAGAAGAAATCTGCTCTGGAGGAGATCATGGAGGTAGAGAAGATGGATTTTCTGTTTGAGTTTGCATTCATTCCAGCTGAGTGTCCTGAAAGGCGTTGCCGTGCTTTCTGTTCAGATGGAGGAGAAGAAGAAGAAGAAACAGCAGCCGGTCAGAACAGATCACTGGCTGCAGCCCAACATCGTGGTCAAAGTTATCACCAAGAGACTGGGAGAGAAGTACCACAAGAAGAAGGCTGTCATCATGGTACGAACGCTTTGTAGTTCTTTTGGGTGAGAGGATGTTAATGTGCGTGGGGGGGAAGAGTGTTGCTAATAGCCATGGATCCTTTTGTTGTTTGTAGGAGGTGCGGGACAAATATGGAGCGGTGGTTAAGATGATCGACTCCGGAGACAAACTGAAACTGGACCAGAATCATGTAGAGACGGTCATACCTGCACCAGGTGAACCACCAAAACCCTTTAACCCTTATAAACTGCAAAAACAGATTATTGAATAGTATAGTAGTAGTCAAACTGATCAGCGACTCCAGGTGGAAACATCCTGTACCTCAGATGGGGTTTTTTTTTATCCTCCTCAGCATCTTGTTGTCAAACTTCCTGCAGGTAAACGGGTGTTGATCCTGAACGGTCCGTACAGAGACACAGAGGCTCTGCTGGAGGGAATAGACGAAAAAAACTTCAGCGCTACACTCACGCTCGACTCTGTGAGTATTTCTGTACCTGTCGCGCGTTAGTCATTGGTTTATTATCTACTGTACATCTGTGACTGTACTATTAAACACTTTCTCTGGAAACAGCTTAAAGGGTCAGTTCACCCCAATGACGAAAAGCATATTTTCTTATTTACCTCTGGGCTTATCTCGCTAATACTCGCTAATGATACTAAATAAATAACAACAGATGAGTTTTTAGCTTTCCTCTTTGTACCAACAGAATCTTGGAATGAAATCTGACCACATTCGCTGTGAAAAATCTTTTAAAATTTTACTTGTTGTAAAAACTTGCATTAGGTTTTTTGCCTCCCATTAGCTGCATTCACTTTTATGTTGCATTTTTGTATTTGTTGTACCCAGTAGCTTTTGTTGCAGCTGCAGCCATCGTTAAAGGGTCGTCTTCTCTCTTCTTTAGAGTCAGCAGAAGGGGAAGAGAGTGGACATCGCCTATGAGGATTTCTCTAAACTGGCCTGAACCAGCAACCTTCCTGTTTTAACCTCAGGCAGCCGTTTGGCTGAGGGACTCTACTGTGTCAGAGTTACTTCCCCAGGATTCACCTGTACATATCCACATCCCACAATGCAATTCTAGTGCGTTATCACAGAGAAACTTAAGAGCAGTGTGTTGAATCTGTATTTTATTTTGTATCCGTGTTCAAGTTGATCTTTGTCCACATTTTGTCCAAATAAATTCAACAAAAGTGACTTCTGGTGCTTTTTGGAAAATGATTAGGAAAGAAAACACTTATCATTTTAAAGGAAAATGAAATCAAGAAATGCAGATGCACACAGACACCAGTGGGGAAAAAAAGTTACACATTGTCTTCTTCACTCACTCTTTTAAATGGGTGTGATTTCCTTGACACCTTTACTGACCCAGGGGATTGATAGCAGCACATGGAACTTGAATGTGTCTCTGGCTGCTCAGTGCGTCTGCAGGAAGCTGTTGAGATTTGGGACGATGTAGTCGGTGTAGTGGCCGTCGATGAAGCCCTTCCCACTGTTGTGTATGAACCAGCAGTAGACGTTTGAGCCGTGCTTCTTATCTTGCCTATAGTCCTTCTGCCAGCCCCTAATACACACACGAGTTTATGGTTTTAATAAGAAATGGGTTTGTTCAGATACGGGTTTTATGAGTTAAGACGTACCTGGTGACTGGCAGCCTGTTGCCCTTCACCTCCATGGTGGCCTCCTTCTTCAGAGGGTCGACGCCTTCGTGCACGTCGTACACGATCACCTCAGGCTCTCTAGAAAACTGCCCTGGGAGATCACACACATTTTCAGCTTCAAATCTACCACTTAAATAGGATCAGTGTAAGGTTTGGCTGTGGTTCAATTAGTCATTTTCTTTGTAATGTCCTCATCGTCAGTGGTGTCTCCAAAACCTGCCTCATCCTGTCACGAGAAGCTACTAACCCACTTAACATTTCATTGTCTGAAAGCTCTTAGAGGTTTTTCTTACTTCAACGAGTGAAATCCTGAGCGAAACATTAAACACCACTCAAATCCTCAATAACAGACCATCTTCCACACACATAACGGCACAAGAACTGTAATCTGGGAGGTCTTAAACAGGCATACAATGGTCATATTACAAAATATTGAACATGCTCACAAAATAGTTATTAGCAGCTTCAGTTTGAGAATCTTGGTACTGGTAAAAAAAACAACAACAGTGAAACACTATGGCTAAAAGTAAAATTTTGGACTTAAGTGTAAGTTAAAACATGCTTATTAATTTCACAAAGATATTTGCAAGTTAGATAGTTTCACAAAAATAAAGATCAACTTATTTTAAGCCTTAAAAGTTAGCCACTCTACACCGCAGGCTAACTCTGAACTAAGAGCTACGTTTCCATCATCGTCAGCCATTTTTGTTCGTCCAAGGAAACTATCCCGAGCCTGACTGACGACTTCTCATCTCCGCTCTCCTACGAGTCTGATTTTATGCTACTGTAAGTTCTGTGTATTGTTACACTCTTTGCTGAAATGTTCCCAATAAAAAGTATTTTTAATTGTTGAGTTCTTCCAGAGCAAACATGTTTTTCACTTTGAAAAAAGTCTTAATTTACCCAGAATTAAACATCTTATCTGAGGGCTGACTATTAGTCAGCTCTAAGCCCTGGAGATAAAAATATATATTTTTTTTTTAATGAATGAACAATGGCTTAGAGGTTGGTCGGGTAAATCCTTGTGTCTGATTGGCTGTTCATACATGTGAGTAGTCGTGTGAGTTTCCCTTAAAGGTTACTTTGCTGTAAATGGGATAAATAAGTATTATTCTCTATTTTTTCTCCTAAATTGGCTCTTTTTCTTCTTTTTTTCAGTGTGTAGCAGATATTAAGGCTTGAATAGCAGTATGCTCGATTGACAGGTGTCTCATCCTATCACTGTTAGCTCTTTTAGTTGACACTAGCTCATCACGCCTCAACCCCTCTCTCCAAATTCAGATTTTCTATTGTAGGTCCAGTAACTGACAGAGATGGCCTCCCTTTCAGCCATGTTTTTCTACAGTCTGAGGCTTGAGGTCGATTTAACGTCGAACAGCATCACAGTAACACCCTGTAGCTGTTTAACCAAAGCCACGTAGACGTACCTATGAGTCCATGGACCAGAGGGGAGTACTGGTTCTCGTTGGGAATGTAGACACCGAGGAAGTCAACGTTGACTGGATGCTTCTTCCACACGCGGTGAAGTAACACCATCACCTGGATATTATCATTTATCGTGATGGTAACTTGAGAGTTCTTCACGATGGAAATCCTCACACTGAAACACAGAAACATGACACAAAATGACCCCGACGTCAAGGCAGCAGGGCTGGCGTTGTGATCAAAGGTGCGACTGTTACCCGTCCTGCGTGATTTCAGCCGTGGCCCCCCAGGTGAAGGAGTGGTTGCCCCTGCCGTCAGTCATAGCGATGGCGGCCGTGCTGACGGTCACGCTGACTCCATCAGGCTGGTCGTAGACTGAGATGGTGCCGAAGTAGGTTCTTAGTTTGCTTTTGTGCATCTGCTTAGAGCCAATCAGCTGACCGTTCACCACCACACCTTTAAGACAGGAGAGAGGGTCAACACATGAAATACAAGGTCTCACTTAAATGTTGATGATAACGTGTCTCTAAAATGTTTACTGGAGTCTATAGATACCCCTGATATCCTCACACAGAATATGAGGATTTCAAATGATTGCATTATTATTGCATGCTCCATCTCAATGGAGGTAAGTGTGCAGATGTTTGGATCTTTTTTCTTGCAGGTTTCCTTCCAAATCCAGCCTCATGGACATCCAGCCGAGGCCCATTCATCATTCACCGCAGAGGACTAGTTTGTTTACAGTAATTAAACAAATGCCTTAAAATACAGTAGATCATCTTTCCACTTGTTATTTATTATAGGATCAGTTGCATAAGTCCATAATAACACCTCTATAATTATGTTTTGTAACTTTATTACATAATGCTTTCGCTGACATTAATACTTTTCTATAATCTATGAATTAATCATCCATTTTCATGCTCTGCTTGGAGTACGATCTCCTGATTTTGTATGTCTTATAATTTGATATTTACTGGGTTTGTTTGTTCTTGTCACATTTGGTATCCTTTAAGTAGCTTGCTATTTTTGTTTTTTGATAAGTGTTTTGTCTAATTGTGCTTATATTGGATTATTGTCATTGAGGACCCCCTTGAAAACGAGATGGGGGTTATTCCTAATAAAGAATTCATGTTCACCTATAACATGTAACACATGTAGCATTAAGGACAGGGTTCGTACAGCTTTTTAAGAGTAAAATTCAAGCACTTTCAAGGTACCTAAACCAAAAACTTCCATATAAATCACATATAAATTGTTATTATAAATGCCAGGAGACAACAAACATAATGACAACAGGATCGTTTCATTTCAAATATTAAAAGAGTTTTGGTTTACATGCGTGATTGTGTAGATGATGATGAAACACCAGATTATGTTGAAAATCAAGCATTTTTTCAAGGAGTATATTTGAATTCAAGCATATTCCTAACCTTGAAAACACAACGGTTAAAATGAAGCATTTTCCAAACTTTCAAGACTTTGTACGAACCGTGTAAGGACAAAAGAAATCTGTGCCAAAGCTCATCATGACGGGAGCAGAAATTGTATAAAATTACAAAATACCACATTTAGTAGAGTCTAGTACCTGTTCCACTGTCAGACACCAGGTTGAGAATGTGACCGGGTTTGGAGTCGATGTTGAAGCAGACGTCCATGTCACTTGTGGGCAGGTGGACGATGAAGTGAGGGTCGTTATCCACTGGATGAGAAACACTGAGCTCGTCACACATTGAGTACCGTTCACATTCAACACTTTTTCATGATTCTATGGAAGTCAGTGTGTGCGTATGTGTGTGTTACCTAAGATGACCTGTGGAGGCAGGGTCTGGAGGACTGAATCCCCCTTCACATGACTCGGAGTGACCGGAGTGGTCATCGGGAGCCAGGGTGGAGCCTGGTAGACGAGATGCATCGGAGCCAGATTGGAGGACACCCGGCCGCCTCCCATTCCTCCTCCTACACACATGACGTAGTACAGAGGTAACCCAGATGTGGTTTCATCAGCATCATCAGTGATTTGGTTGACCCATTATAGTTTGATATATTTTTCTTTTTTTGTTGTTTGTTTTTGATATTTTATCCCTCCTTATATGTGGTTTAATTCCGTACATTTTCATCCTGTACTCTGTTTTGGTTAGTGTAACATAATTGTGCTGCCTTTTGTAGCAGAAATCTATCAAAAAAGATTTTAATCTAAAGAGAGACCATCCTTGTCCGATCTAGATCAAATAAAAAAATCTAAAATTGCTTCTGAATCATGCTCATATCTGTGCTTTAAATTCAAATCAAAACACCATAAAAAAATCAGGTTTAGACAGTGACGTCAATCAACACTAAATTCGTCTTATGTCAGGCACCTGAGCAGCAGCCCTGCTTGGGGTCCTTCGGGGAGTCAAACAGCAGCCTCTCGGAGGCGTCCTCACTCTCCACCAGCAGAGCGGTGAGGGGAGTGACGAACTGATGTTCCACAGCCAACGACATGATCTGCTGGGTGATCTTCCTCTTCTTGACAGCTGTCGGAGCCAGAGACCTGCAGGAGAGCCACACTGCAGTGATTTCTTCATGTTAAGACACTTTAAGCTCATTTATTTGTATTCATTTCCAATTAAGGTCCTTGTTTGTTGATTTTCTTACTGTGTCTGATAGTTAATTCAGGACCTTCTTATCAACCTGCCATGTTTCCATTATGTTTAAACAGCTGTCAATCACTCTGTGTGCTCTTCAGCCTCTCACCTTTCAGCGATCAGCTGTTTGACGGTGATGTAGGCCCACAGTTGTCTGGCGAAGCCCGTGAACGAGTGCTGCTGCTTGGCCAGCTCCATGTCCAGCTCCGCAGTGTCGGCCTCTGTCTCCAGGGTGATGTCCAGGCGGGACTGCGGGACGAGATGGGACAGAGGACACTGGTAGTAGTACTGTAGGCCCCATTTCTTCCCTTCACCCACGGCCTTTAATGTGACATATGTTTTTCCAATTTGGTTGGCTGCCCTCCCCTCCCCTAAAATGGAGATTTTTCCCCACTACACTTTGGTTAGCCATAACGCCTCATGAACAGGTCCAGGATTAAATAAAGTGGAAAGATGAAAGATGAAGCAGGAGAACCAGGACATCTGGTCTTGTCCCATTTCTACATGAAGCTAATTTTGCTTTCTGCTAAAGTGTTCAGACTTTAGAATCCACACATTCACAACTTTAAAAGGCCAATCAGGCAAAAGTCCAGTTTACTCGTTTAAGATAAGTGCACGAATTAGGGCAGTGGTTTCTAAACCCCCTCATCACAGGTTGCATACAGCTGAGTTGTGAGAAGTTCGAACAAAGAGTCATTTTCATCTCTAAACCTCTCAGATTGCTTCATTTGAATAATTGTTGGTGACCTGAAGAGTTAAAACTGTCCAGCATTTCACACAAAAAGGAAAGATTAGTGAAAAATCTGAACAAATATTGAAATGTGTGCATCGTAACGATGTTTTTACGTTTTACAGGAACCACAACCCCGACTGAATTAGGGGTTTAGGAATTAAAGTATTGAATGGAAAGTTGTCACAGGTGTAGTGATGTGAACGTGGTTGTGTGCTCACGGTGGACGCGGTGGTGAAGCTGGTCAGGGTGTTGCTTTCAGACGGCAGCACCTTCCCGGCCACCACCAGCTCTGAGCCGCTGAAGTATTTATCGAAGCGGTTCTGGGTGACGTCTGACACCGAGTCCTCTGGGAACTGAATGGTGATCCTCCTCAGCAGAGGAGAGGAGACCTGGCTGTAAAACGTCTGCATGGGGAGAAGAGGCAGACTGTCAATCAAGAGCATCAGGGAACTAAACCCGGATCTCCAGTAGAGTTCCTGCATGTCACAATAAAACATCCAAAATCTTGTACAAGGCAAGCAAACTAAATCTCACAGGACAAACTAAAACAAGACATATGGTCTGATCGGTGTATTAAATAACGACAAAATTATCAAAAAGGATTGTTGTCCATTGTTTAGAGTGAGTACCTTGGGTATTTTTAGTGGGGGTTTTTTGTGAGTCAGAAACTAATAAATGCCTCAGGACAGACCTTTTTTATGTATTTGGTGTAGTCTGAAGTTGTGTCAAACAGCAATATTAGGCTGTCTTGGCTCAACTGTTGAGTGTCTATGGGATGAAATGACATGATCATGATCTCATAGGCATCCAGGTATCAAGCAAAACTAAGCTTTTTCCAAGCTTTGTCTGTGGGGAGGCCCACAGTGTCCCCACAGAAAACCCCTGGCTTAAGGTATCATAAATAAAGGCGGGCTCCAACAGCCATCTCAGTTTTGGATCTGGGTACAAGTTGGTTTAAAAAAAAAAAACTTCAGCCAAACCAAACGGACTCTCATGTTACCTTTTAAGACAGTAAAGTTCGGCCAGATCAATATCAGTGCTCGGTCGCCAAGCAGGAGATTAAAACTAACGCGCTTTGAGACTGGCTTTTGGGGCTGTCTACCTTTTAATTTTTAACAATTAAACATGTGGAAGCAGTGACAAAGTCTAAGATTATAATGCATAAGATGGTTTTATCATGTTTTTTTCTTCGTTATTACTGTTCTGCATATCACTGCACATATACTGTGTTGAATTTATTTTTCATCAATTAAAAACATTCCATCTGAAAATAGAAGTGTTTCCTAAATATAATACGGCACGTGTGATGCACGGAGCTAATTCCACTTTCATAAAGGAAACAGAGATGTTTCAGATTTTTTGTTGTGAGTTGTTTGCTGAAGGTGAACTTTTCCACAAAGCTTTCGTACCCGCAGCTGCTCTGCGGCATCGTGGTTGGCATAGATCCTCTGAGCCATGCCCCTGTTCTCCATGGCGATGCGCTCCAGGAAGTCGTAGTCCACGTCGAAGCCGATGCCCAGCGAGAAGAGAGAAAACTCCTCCCTCATTATCCGCTTCACATTCTTCTGGATGGCGCTGAGCTTGATCTCACCTGCAAAAATCAGTGCATCATCTTAGTGACTAAAGAGATGAGACCTTGTAGTATCTCACATGCCCAATCTCTTTACCCACCTCTTTCTCCCGACTTTTAACATTGGGAAGATAAAATTGATTAGTCCTACTAATTTCAAAGTATTCTTTCCTCCTGTTGGTGGATAAGCTGCTGAACCCGACAGCAGAATTTAAACAGGTCAACAGGGCCAACCTAAAACCAGTCAGTCAGTCAGTCTTACCCACAGTGGGGTCTCCATCAGACACCAGAATGATCATGGAGACGGAGCGAGGGTCGATGAGCCCCTGATTGGACGCCTTCACCAGCATCTGAACTGCTCTGATCAGTGCCTCGTTGATGTTGGTACCTGGGGTCGAAGGTCAATAAAACATAGTCATTAACAGACGTTGTTTATGTTCAGGAGGTTATCAGAAAAGTCTGAAGCCTCCTACTTGATTAAAGAATAATATTTTCTCAAACCTCCGTTGGGTTTGATGTTCTGGATGTACTTCTTGGCGTCCGCGATCTGAATGGAGGAGCCGTGGACCAGCTCCTCGCTCCAGCAACGCACATTGTGGTTGAAGTCGATGATGCTGAAGTGGTCATCTATGGTCAGGTCGTCCAAAATAGCCTGCATGGCCGCCACTGTCTGTGAGAGAAGTTTGGGATTAAATGGAGGCAGCGTTCTACAAAGGAGGGCTGAAGAACGAGCAGGGAGCAGGAGGATGGTTGGAGGGGTCAAAGGGCACAAAAAAAAAAACCCATCCAGTGTAAACAGCTGTCACTTACTTGCTTCATCTTGACGCCCCACATGGATCCGCTGACATCAATGACAAACACAATGTTTTTAGGAAGAGGTGAGAAGTTGGAAGGAGCGAAGAATTGGACGAAGTGGCCATCCGAGACCTGGAGGAAACAGTGATCATCTTCCAACTGTTTCTAGCTGCATGCAACATTAAAACAAGCGAATTAATGAGGCTTTAAACTCTACACTTGGATGAGTGTATGATACCTGTAGTTCCCCGGCATTGCTGTCCCTGTTCACGTCATATTTGACAGTAAAGACGCCGTCTATAGCGCTGTCGGTGCAGTTCTCACACTTCTTCTGCTGCTGCAGGTTGGGCTTGAAGACAATATGAGCCTGGGGACACGGACACAGTGCAACATACAACTACATTCAGATGCCTGCCTGCACATGAAACATTATTATTCTTATAGGGGTATGTTTCCAGCCTCGTGTGTATGTTCTTTAAATATTTGTTAATTTTCATAATATGTCAAAAACTACTGAACAGATTTCAGGAAAATTTGGTGGAACGTTTGGTCATGAATCAAGGAAGATGAGATTAATTCTTTATAACAAACTTTACATTTGGCTAATAATTCCTGGATCATGACACGCAAACATGAAGCAAAATGTATTTTTCGCCTGAGTTTCTTGGATGAAGACAAATCTTTCAGGAAAGGCCACTCCCAAACTTTTTTACACAATTTTTATTTTTTGAACACTCGTACAAATTTCATCCAAACTGGTCCATATGCTTTTTTTGTGATATTCCATACTTTTCCCCGTCATTGTATCTGACATAAGTTGCCATAAATCTTGAATTCACTGCATAATTGCAGCCAAATTTAAACAACAGATGCATTTGAACTTGCAACTTGTATTTCACTGTATGGGAGGCACTGCAGCAACATGATACATTTACTTGAGTGTGGAGATTCATTCCCAACTTTTGGCAATTTGACATATCTGTGGTAAATATTGTAAATGAAACTAAATAGACCCTGCGTTCAGAATAAGTACCACAGATATGGTCAATTTAAATGTCCATAACTTAGTGGTCGTGACCCTGACTCATTCATCCCTGAACAAAGCCCTCATGTTCCCAGACAGGATTCAGGTTCTCTCCAAAAATCCTGGCACCTTCATCCTAAAAGCTATGTGTACCTTGATGCAGATCCAGATTTTCTATTTGAATTTCTATCACTAAAATAACAGTTCAGAGAATTGTGCAGCCTTGGCGTGGGTACTGGCTCTCTGGATGTTTTCCAGTCTTACCTTGTCTTTGGATGATGTAACTTTGATCAGCTCTGCAAACTGCTCTCCAAGGGTGTTTGGCGTTTGCACCATGGAAATTCCCTTCGGCTCAAAGATGTACACATCCACCTAAAGAGAGACTGGGTCAGGGACGATTGCAAGAGCACATACGGGCACGCAAAAAATACACATATGTAATGATATTCTGTACCTGGAACTGCGCCACCAGCCTCCCAGGCTGCATGTGCAGCGTGTGCTCGTAGAAACCCAGCCTCCTGTCCATCAGCTCCTGGTAGTGGAGCTCAAACTCAATGTTACTGCCAGGAGGAACGTGGACTTCTGTCTTAAAGGTCTCCATGTCCTGGGAATTAGCCCTGTGAAGCAGAAACATTTCAGTCTGTATGAAGCTGTTGAGCTCTACAGATTGATACTCAAGAGGCTGGTCCAGTACCTGACGATGCCTGCTGCCTTGCCTCTGGCTCTGGCCTGGGCGTACAGGTTCCTGGCCACTGTCTTCTCCTTTACTGAGCCCACAAATGTTATCCCATTCACATTCCTGCAACAAAGAGTGTGAAAAGTTAAAAAACTCAAGCTCTATTTAAAAGGCCGGTTGGACTTTGTGAAACTGGGCTCACATGGTGAAGTTGGTGATGAAAGCTCGTTTGGGGATCTGGACGTTGAAGCCGATGCTCTGGGCTTTGGAGCCCGAATTGACCACCGAGCTCCTGATGGTGGTGTGGGCGAAGCGCGACGTGATGCGGCTCTCCACCTTGTAGCTCTTGACGGTGATGTCATCTCCATGGATGGCCTGCACAGGCAATAACAGAATCAGAGGTTGAGAGGATGAAGTTTCAGGTACACTTAACAACTTCTATTTCTTAGGATTCTTTACTTTTTCTGACCTGGACATCTCTTTGTTTTGGACTTTGTTTGCCTTAATTTGATATTTAAGAGATATCTTTCTCTCAAGTGTTTCCTACTGTGTTCCACAAACAACTAAAGGTCTGTTATTCCTCCTTAAATATTCCCTTAGGTTTGTTTAAATTTAGACCGTATGATAATACCGAACTGTTTTTATTCTGCATCTCATCTCAACACTTCACTGAAATTATGAAGCTTAGAACAGGTTTAATTTCCAAACCCAAGACTCCAGGTGTAAATGTTCCAGATGCCCTGAGCACAGTTTTTCACACACTTCCCTTAAAATTCAGCCACATGTATTTTTTGCACTGTCTCTGGAAACATTTGTCTCTTCAGTAAACTTGGCTGCACAACACAAGTTTCTAAAGTTCAAGCTGTTAAAATAATTAAAGGAATAGTTTGAAATTTTGGGGAAAAGTTAGATGAGAAGATTGATGCCACTTTCATAACTCTTGACAGTAGACAGTTAGCTTAGCTTAGCATAAAGACTGAAAACGGGTGGAAACAGCTAGCCTAGCTCTGTCCGAATATTAAAAAAATATATTATGTTGTGTTATTCTTAAAATTAATTAATTGGTCTTGATTACAGCCATAGTACATTCAGTATCAATGGCTTCGGCTTTTGTTTAAAGTGCTCCATCGAGTAATTTTGAAATTCTGTTGGCGAAGTTGGATCCCTCAGTGTGTACTTCAAGAGATTAAGGGGTTAAATCTTTCATAAACCGTAAATACATCGACTAATTCAATGTTCTGTAATGTTAATTGCATGAATGTTTTAGGGAATTTACACAGTTCATTGGATATTCTTAGTCTTGATTACAGCTCAGGTGGTCTGGTCTCAGTCTTGAATCTCTTTGGACTTGGTCTTGCAATTTGAGTATCAATATGCATCAAGTATGGCTGCAAGGAGTCAAATTTAAATCAGAAAGCTCTTGTCACAGTGTGAGAGTATATAAAGACAAATGTAGGTAGAGAAAGACAGACAAAGAAGGGAGGAAGAGCAGGATTGGGGCAGAACAAAGTCAATAACCCGTCAGTCATGGGAATCTCTTCAAACAGCAGCATATTGACTATTAGATAAGGTTCAACTCTGTCACACTGGAGAAGGCTCGGACAACAAGCGGGGAGTCATACCTCAAAGTCTTCCTGCTCCTCGCTGGTCAAAATCGCTCTCTGAAAACACACACAAGTCATCAGTCTCACACTGTCTCAATCAGCTCTCCGAGAGAAGATTATAAATCACAAACGCTTGTTATTAAGACACAGACGACGCAGGATTACTATCAGGATCAGAGGAGGTTTGTTTGATGATGCCTTGTTCAGTTCTGTGTCATCAGTAAGATGCGTTCCATGGATCGATGATTGCAGTTATTGCAACATCGCTGAGAAAAGCAAACCCACATTTCATGCTCTGGATTTTACACTTAGACGTGTATATAAAGTCAGGTTGTTTGGAAGAAGAGCTCACCTTGTGTCTCTCCCGATGATCCTGCAGGTGCGCCTGGTGGCAGAAAGAAAATTAAGATGAAAATCAGATTTAACTAACTAACTTTATCTTATTTAATCTGGTAATGTGAAATACGATAAACTGTGTTTTTTCTGCAACAGTTCAAGAAAAAGTTGCTTGTATTGTATTTTAAGAAACAGACTTCTCAGCAGTACAAAACAGAGTTTTCAAGAGAGTTTTAAAGGTCAATGGTCAGGGTAAGTATTTAGATTTGATTTCAAAAGCGAATATATACACAAGAAAGAAAGTTTGTTGTAATAACGATGAATATCCGGTTTAACCATCAAGCATGATTAGCCCGGAAAGATGAATAAGAGATATATTTTGTATTTTTTCTGCAACAATTCAGAGAGTAGTTGCTTAAATCACATTCAGACAAACTTCAGAGATCAAATTACCCTTCTGCTATACAAAGGTGAGTTTATAAGTGAGTTTTAAAGGTGAAAGGTCAAGGCAAGAATTTAGATTTCATTTTAAAAAATGTATGTATACACAATGAAGCTCTCAAATTATATGCAATTAACTGCTCTTGCAATACTACAATATAAACTAAAATATAAACTTTTTCTCTTTTAATTGAGTTTTGGTGATTCGTGTAAAAATTATAAAATCCAATAAAAATCTATGTCTTCTCGTCAGTGATTAAAATAAGTCCAACAACCAACAATAGATGCAAAATCTCTTCATATACTTTTGGCTTTTTTTCAATTCCTAAATCACAGCCGATTTGATCCTTACTTTGATTCAAGATCAATATCAGCCTAAGCAGTGGGTTAAGCTCTATTCATATGTAAATAAAAATAGATTTTCACAGATTTCATCCTTCCCTCAGGCCCTGTTAACACCCTCCAACTCACCGTCTCTTCCTCCCATTCTCCGTCTATCACAAACTCGAAGCAGCGGCCCTGTTGGAGGAGCAGGAGCCCCAGAAGCAGCAGCAGCAGACGCCTCATGTTTCCAGGCCTGTGGGCTCAAACACACATTAGCCTCACACACATATGAAAAAACAAAGCGCTGGGAGAAAGACAGCTGAGCTGAAAACTGAAGGTTAAAATCCACTGAACTGACCGACTCCCAGACCCAGTCAATATTTGTTGTGTTTCATGTCACCCGGCGAGGAGAAGGAAACTTTGAAACTTGACCTGCAGTGTGAGCAGAGTAAATAGGACAGATTTGACTCATTCACATCAGACAGATTGTTTTAAGATCTCTGATATAAAAGTCACAAACTGTCCATCATGGTGCACATTTGGCCAAATATCATTCTGATGTGTTTCTGATATTGAGGTGGCAGCTTTTTAAAAGGCTGAGCACAACATAAAGGCACAGAGAAGAACGTTTTCATGGCAGAAAGATTTAATGTTGCATTGTGCCCAATTGCCCACAAGATGGCACCAAAGTAGACCTAACTGCTGAAGCCTTTACGTCCTCAGTCACATTTTAATGCGAAATAAAGTTTTTATTTTATTATCAACTTGATTTTGACTAAACGCTTGCTTTTTAGGAAACTAATGGGTATGAAATTATAATTAATTTAATGTAAATGGAAAGTGTGAATACAGAAAAACAATAACAATGTGAAACAAGAGGCAATAAAAGATAACTGCCTAACACTGACTGAATATTCCTGAGGTGAAGTGCCATTTTGTTCTTCTAATTAAATTAAATAAACCAATAAAAGTCTTTAAAAATATATTTTCCTTTGTATGTTTATGTAATACATAGTTTAGAACAACAGTAGCTATAGGTGAACTATAGGCAAATTTATCTTATTGATTATACAACCGAAATCAGATTTCAGCTGTTGGCAGTGGCATGCTGCCTTCATGTGCTCCTTGTAAACTCCAGCTTCTCTGTTGTGTTTACAGTATGCCGCAGAAGAAGAGTGGTCGCTTCAACGTTAATAAAATCAGAAATTCATTAAAGCTAAAGATACAGAGTGAAACGAACTAACTAATTATCACACAGAATGTCAAACATGGGGGTCATTTTGAATTTACATGTCAGCCACCTAGTGGTGATTACAAGTAGCACCTGAGGGAGGCTTTGGGTACAACCCAAGTCTCTTAATTGCATCCACGTTTCCACGAATGATCAGCCTCACGTGACTGAATGGAAATAACGATAAATGATGTACAAAGTGTTTCTTGCTGACAGACAGACTCTCCTCTCTCTGCCTTTAATTGTATCCATAATAAAAGTTGATGGGGGGAATAACAGATCAAGATAAAAAAAAATCTTTCTAATAAATGAAGAGAGGTGTTTATGATTATTTTGTTGTTCAGACCTACAATTAACACAGATTCAAATAAATAAATGTAAATAAAATATACAACTTGGGGGTGATACACACACTGTCTTCAGTCCGGTATGAAACTCCAGTGATTGTTGTGATGTATCAGATCAGTCCGATCAGCTGCAGCGTCCAATCAATAACTGATATCCAGTAAGGGGGCGTGTCACCCGGTAAAAGTCTTGCGTGAAGGCTGCACTCGTGTTCCTCGCTCATGGCTCCTCAGAGAGATATCAAATAAGAGACTCGGGATGTGTCAAAACTGACAAAGTGGTGTGAACAGCCTTCAAGTGATGAACAAATAAAAATAATAATAATAATAATAAACTGATGTCAGCTTTCTTCATTTAGAGACTTTTTAAGAGGAAAACACAGCAAAATGTCGTAAAAATCCCCCACAGTGTAACAAGTTTAAACATCATGTAATCCTGCTGTCTGCTCCTTTTGACACATTCAGGGACATCCATGGGGGTTTTACTAAGAATTGCAAAAGTCCCGACACTCCCTGAAGGCAGCAGCAGCAGCCCAAACTGCCACTCACCCGGGAGTGGGGCTGAAAACACTCCATCGCTCTCCTCCAGTGGGTGGGCGTATTTTTTCTCCTCCTCACCGTGTCACTGCTCTGTCCGCCCGGTCACTCAGAGCTGGACAGACGGAGACTCGGAGACGCGGCGCGCTGGAAATAATGTCCTATTTACCTTTTTGAGTTTTACCGGAGAAGAACTGCAAGATGCTGCTGTTCACTTTACTGATATGTTTCAGCCCGAGTGTACTGGGGCAACTGGAGGAATCCCAGTTTGGAGATGACATTGATTCCGAGCTCGCAGACTTTGATTTAGACATTGTAAGACATTTCAAAGACCAAGGTGTTGTACATTCCGGTGTTTGGATTTCCTTATCTGACTCTTTTTTTTGTACACACAGGCGCCACGCAGGATCCCACGGCAGGTGAAGACTATACTAAGCAAGGTAAAGTCAGATTTACTACAGAGATATGAAGATATTTGAATATTTATCTATTTTTGTTCCTTGATTTTAGAGGCTAAAGGGGCGAGTTGAGTCCAAGTGTACGTTTTAAATCTAATTTTAATTGAAACAAAGGTTAAAAAAAAAAAAAAAAGACAATTTAAGTGGTTTATTTAAAATCAAAGATAAGAAGCAATGCCCAGTCTTAGCCTGGTGTCTTAATTTGGCACATCAGATAAATATTGATACCCTTCAACCTGTCAATACTCAGAGTTTATGGCGAATTGACCTCCCTGGCATGCAGAAAACATTTGATTGAACGGAACTTTATATTTTTAATAGCGACCTAGAATGCATGACCTAGTTTAAGTTACTTAGAAGCATATTTTGTCAGCCTAAACTTGTGCGTTTTGGGCGTGACGCGCAGGAGATCCGCCAAGCGCGCAGATGTGCCAGAGTATTTGTAATGCACTGGATCTTAGCTCATGGGAACAAATTCATCTGCCCCAGTTTGGTTATTTTAACTATGATGGCACTTGAGTTTTCATTTGGATTGGAAATAAATTGAAGAGTTTTCAATACGCACAGCAGAACCGCGTAAAACCGTGCCAAATGAGTTTTAACGTTTCCTTTGCAGGAGACTAAACCTCACATCCAGGAGCTCTCCATCAACACCACCATCATCTCCCGCTATGCCTTCACCGCGGTGTACTGCGCCATGATCAACCGGTACTCCGCCGCCACCGAGGGCGTCTTCCAGTTTCAGATCCCCGCTGATGCCTACGTCTCCAACTTCACCATGTAAGAGTCCCGCGGGTCACCAGATAGTGGACCTGAAATCATAATAAGATGATCAAAGCATAATTAGGATAAAAGCAACCAGTATTTCAGAAGAAAATGCAGCAAAAACAATTTGTGTAACAGAAATATATCAATTTTCTCTCTTATGTCTTTAATCATTGTGACCCCTCAGATTTATCTGGTTGGGAACCACTGCTCTACAATTACTATTTAAAATGGTTCCCATTAAGATGCTCATTCTAATTCCTGTTGATATAACCAATGGCTGTTGTTATCAGGGTTTGGCATGTTTCAGTAAGTAATTGCCAAACTTAGAGCCCAACTAGAATCCCATTATTAATATCTTATCATTAAAATGGAAAGCAGAGATCAAGTGATAAATGCCAGACATCTTTTTGGAAGCCATGTATATAAAACTAAAAGAATCTTATCAGCAGAACATTTAGCACTAAAGTTACCTTAAGATAAAACCAGATAATAACATCATACTGTCAGTCATTGCTCCAGTTTGTCCCCAGAAATTGGTCAATCTAAGCAGATTTGGACGTTTTTATTCTATGAAAGAAACAGGATTTAGTGGCTGGAAGGATTTATGATGTTTCGGTTGCTATGGAGATGTTAGCAAGGAGACAAGAAAGGGTTATACTGCTGTTATCACACACAGTGACCAGAGTTCACTCAAGTGCAGGACTGCTACCCATAAATAGGCAACAACAGGGATTTTGTCCATGAATTCTGCCTTTTGTCTGAGAAAACCCAGTTTTAAGTGTGACAATAGGCGGTCCTGAACATGAGCGGCGCTCTAAATCCTTGACCTTTGACCCCGTGAACCAGGATCATTGGAGGGCGTGTCTACCAGAGCGAGGTCAGGCCGAAGGAAAAGAGGGTCAAACAGGAGAACGGCAAACCCAAGAACAAAGAGTCAGGTGATGCAAGGTGAGAGAAACCTGTGTGTGTGTGCACATTTCAGGATGTGTGTGGCCACTGCAGTCTGGCTCCTAATTACACAGCAGCACCGACGCCCTCTAATATTCCTATTTTGCAAACAGAGATTGATAATATCCCAACTAAAACCTCTTGTACCACAAGCAGGCGGACGCAAAGAGCGAGTGTGTGTGTTCTGTGTGTGTGTGAGTCTGAAATAAGATCATTGCTTCTGAGACGAGGATTGTCATATAAATCTGTGACATATGGAAGAAGTGACATCACGTTTCCAGCTGTCGTATGAAAAGCGACATTTCATTAAATGAGGTTTAGTGATTCCCTGACGCCGCTGTGAAGGACAGATGAGGAGCAGAGGAGGAAGGAAAGGACTGTGAGATTAGACAGAGGCTGTACTTCCATATTTATGATATCATCACTTGGCCTGGTCGGTTCAACACTCCACCTCTTTCCTAATTGCTCCAATGTTTGTCTTCTTCTCTCAGCTGATGTTTTTCTGTTTACAGCTCTTCTGATTTCAGCTGATTTAACCTCCATATTTCAGCCAATCTGGTGGCACCGAGGTTTGCAGCGGGACCTGCATGGTCACAAAAGCAGCATCATGGCACACATACAGAAAAAGCTAAAACATAAAATATTTTGAGTAAAGTCAAAATACAAACTCTTATTAAACAAATACTGAGGGACAGTGATGGGTAAAAATCAACGAGTTAAGAAAAAAGCAGTGAAATAAAAATAAAATAAACTATTAAACCAGCAGTCACCAGATTACACCAAGACAAATCTTGACTAAAGAAAGCAAAAGCAACTCCTTAATGTTTTTAAGTTTAAATTTCTAATATTAAAGCCACTATGTGTACAATTTGAACATTTCTGAATGTGGCGCCCCCCAGTGGTAATATCAAAAAAGATACTGTGGTAGACAACAGTGTCAATACAAAAACAATTTAAAAAACAACTCGTAATTTCCTAAAACAGCTGAACTCTGTAGTTTTTAGCAAATTTATTCAAACAAAAGGAAATAGTGCATTTGCTGGGGACTACTTTTAGCAGCGGATTAATCCACATTTGGTGCTCTAGTGAGTACTTGGGGCTGCGGGACTGTCCATGTGGTTGAGACAGTCTCTTTTTCAAGTTCAAACAATGAGAACTAACATGTCATCTGTTTGAATAAATTTAAACGCAACCCACGTAACCTAATCCTAAACTATGTAGTAGAATCCACAATGACGACTTTTACTCACACTGACTCCACCTCCCTCCTCCCCTCCAGTCCTGAGCCGGAGGTGGAGGTGTTCAGGATGGCGGCCAGCATCCCGGGTCGGAACCGGGCCATCTTCCTGCTGACCTACGAGGAGCTTCTGCAGCGGCGGCTGGGACACTACGAACAGGTGACCAGCCTGCGGCCGCTGCAGCTGGTCAGCCGCCTCAGCCTGGACGTCACCATCATCGACCACTCGCCCATCACGGACCTCCAGGTGCTGCCGCTCCGCAACGGCAGGAGCAACATCGGGGCTTCCAACAGTGCACCAAAGACACCAGGTTTACAGATACATCAGTTCATTTTATTACATATTTGCTATTTTTGTAGTTTTTTATTCTTACTTTGATCCCTACTGCTGCTCAAATAATATACATTTTAAAGGGAATCATTCAAGTTTTATCTCCTGTTATCTAAATTTATTTGCATGTTGCTAAATAAAGTTTTAGCAACATGCAAACAAATATTTTTCAAAATAGGATGAATCAGAGTGCCACCTTCTTAATAAATCTAAATCTCATCCACTACTCTATATAAATATAACATTTTCTAGACTTTAACCCAATGTTAAAACTGCATTTGTCTGTTTTAGAGCCACCCTTTTAAATCCACTTTTAGGTCACGGTCACTTCACTTGTTTCAGGGTTTTGTTTTTGTGGCAGTTAAAACACCAACACACTTCCTGTCTTTGTGCCTCAGCCAAGCCTGAGCCTCCCGTCTCCACTGTGATCAAAAACGAAAAGAACGTCTGCAAGATCACCTTCAGGCCCAACATCGCCCAACAGGCCAAGATCTCCACCAGCGGCCTCCTGGGAGACTTTGTGATCCGCTACGATGTGCAGAGAGACATGGGGATCGGAGACATTCAGGTGAGAGCGCATGTGATGCCATCAACAACGCTCCTTTGATAAACTTTGACAAGCAAACATGCATAGTAAACGCAGAGATGAGCAAAGGTTTTGATGAAGAAAACCAGAAAAACAGACTGTGAACGTGCATAAAAATAGTTTTCATATTTTGCATGTGTGCACACAAATTTCCCATCCAACTATACACACACACACACTCATCCACCCACCTGTTAGTCATTCATTTCTCTGGTTTCCTGCCACCGCAGTCACTCTGCTGCCAAACTCTTCTGTCTGTCTGCAGAACCATTCTGTGTTTTGCTAATCACACACAACTACTGCAACTGATCTCACCACCTGTTGCGTGTCTGCAAACGTCTTTCTTTTCCAGGTTTTAAATGGACATTTTGTCCACTACTTTGCCCCCAAAGACCTGCCTGTTGTGCCCAAGAATGTGGTGTTTGTGATCGACATCAGCGCCTCCATGCTGGGGACTAAGATCAGACAGGTAAAGCAGCACACTCTAGAAAAACTTTTAAAGCTGCAGGAATGTGTTACCAATTGTTTAATTACCCAGATGTCCTGTGAGGTGACATCAAACGCAGACGGCGTTCTAAATTCAGTCAGTATCTGTGAGGAAATCCACATAGGAGAAAGATTTATATTTGACTCTTTTTGCATGTTTTAGCCCACTTACTAAAAACCCTGTATACTTGACAGATGATTGGTTTATAGGTTAAGGTTTAGGGTTTTTGGACAAATGCATTTTTTCTCCCTTTGGTTTCGGATCATGTGATTATTGTTTTAATTTTGCAGAAACATAAAACTTGTTCTATCACCTATATTTGTTGTCAAAGTTATATTTTCGCTAATTTGCAGAAGAGCTGCAAATGTAGATAGTGTTAAAAACTTCCCTGCGCAGGTGCATTCAACTTCTTGCGGGAAGCTCGGACATTTGAGATTTGATGTGTTGAATTGTTAAGAATCCCAGAAGATAAACCAGCAAACATAAACTGTGAGAAAACAATAAAGTGAATTTGGTGCATTTAATCTCAAGCGTCAGATGTAAGTACTCCAGTAGGTACCTGAAAGCACCATCATGGAGCAGTTTTTAAAATAAAAGGTGTATTTAACTGCATTACTACGCAGCGTTAACACAATTTAGGCGACAGAATGTTACTTGTGATGTTGAGCATGAAAGTTCATTCTTGACAAAGGTCCACTTACTAGCTTTTTTTGGAGCTTTCCACTGCATCTTGCAGCCTTCATCAGTGGACTGGGTTCTGGGCAAACTCCATCTGCTGATAAAGACCACGATATGGGGTTAAAATCTCCTGGAAAAAGCTGTTATGTTGCTATGGCTTTTGAAAAAGGTCAGGATTATTGTAAAATGTACAGGACTAGTAGAAAATGGGACAAAACACTAGCAAATGCCTTTTAACTGTATCAAAACTCAACTTCAACAAAAAAACTGAGAATGATCCATCCTTCATTATAATGCATTAGCAATGTCAAGCAAGTCTCTGAGAGACTGTGATTCTCATAGTGGACTGAAATGGACTGAAACCAATGGGCGCCTGTAAACTTACAGTCCACCTGCATGAATTGGAAAATGTTGTCAATAACATAAAGTGTAGGCCAGCAGTAGTTACTAGGCTGACCATGCAAAACCCCAGGTGTGGTCCTTTAACTTTTGATTAGTCACTTCCTGTTGATCCTGTTTTCTGCTAATGCTCATACCGTACCTGACACCAGAATTGCGTTTGGGCGAATGTGAGTGACACTTTTATCTGCTGCAACAACAATTTGGGGATTTAGGCTGATAAGCTTGGTGTATTTTCACATTAAAGTCTTACCTATTGCAGCTCAAAGTTCCATCTTGGACCAGAAGTACCAGATTTGGACTCACTCTTGCTTTTTCCCCCCCCGAGTGTGTCGAAAGAAATCTGATGAATTTTCTTGACTCCCATGCAAAGAAATTTTTAAGCTGAATTTCAATGGCTGTATTGGATCGGAAACCTGACCCCCCACCTCCTCACTCCCACACTGGAATATCAATATCAGACCTTTTCCTCCATCTGCAATACAGCACGATAATCCCCTCTGCCAGACTCCGAGCTGATCTCTGCAGCTGCTGTGAGCGAAGACAACAGAAACAGAAAAGAGGAGAGATGCTGGAAAAAAGATTTTCAGTGAGAAAGAAAAGTGGAAACATACAGCACAAGGCTGCGCTGTGAGGGAGGAAGGTCAGCGTCTATGGGGTAATGGAACTTTCTAGACAACAGCACCCTCGACCCCTTGATCCGTCCCCCCACATATCGCAGCCCCCAGTGGGCTGCAGGAACAGAACAACAAGTGTGTTTTGATGTGGTTCCACAATAGAGGGTTTCACTGTAGGTCAGTCGGTGGTTCTGACCCCTGCTGTATACAGCCCATATAGACCTATATAAACCCCTCAGCGCCAAATTATATCTCTCCCCCATGCTCAGGGCTGCAGATTGTGAAGCTCCAGAACAGAAAAGTAGGACAAAGTTTTTGAGTCGACGTACACGGACACATTCAAAGCAAACTAGAAGGCAGTCAAGAGGGACTAATGCTTAGTAATTATTCATCTTAAGATTGAATTGATTTCTTATATTTGACACCTTAAAGGGCCTGAAGACAAGTTTCATAGTTATAGCTAAAAATGGATACAGTATGATTACATGATGAAAAGGACTAACCCACGTATAACAATGGCATATGGAACCCATTCAAAACCCATTGGATACACTGAAAGATGCATGACCAAACTCAAGCTACAAAGAAGGGCGTTTTAGTTCCCAAAAAGTTGATCGATAGACGAGATTTTAACATTACATGTAATTAACTACAGGCAAAAAGTATTATTTCAAGATATAATTAACTTAAGCTTTCAGATTAACTCGTTTTCTGCCTTCTTGACACTAGTTTTCAAAACTACTGACACCACCCTCCCGGGCTTGATTCATCCACCACGACCATGTTGTATATGCAGCTTCCTGTTTCTCTCATTGGTCTGTTGTAAGAAATCTAACATAAAGTTTGAGGAATATGATGCTAAAAAGTCTTGTATGGAAGTGAGATTGACACAACATTAAAAAATACCACAAAATCATAGTCAATAGGGTATTACCTGAAATCAGTAATCAAGCATTCAGAAAGTAAAGCAAAGTTTAAAATAAATCTCTGTACACACAGACACATAAAAGTGACACACTCATTCTCATATTTGGATTCACATGTAGAATCTTTTGAAATCATTGCTCTTTCCCACACTCTTTCTTTCTCAGACCAAAGATGCTCTGTTCACCATTCTGAAGGACCTGCGACCGGGCGATCGCTTTAACTTCATCAGCTTCTCCAACAGGATCAGAGTTTGGCAGCCGAATCGTCTCGTACCAGTGACGCCCCTTAATATCAGGGACGCCAAGAAGTTTATTTACATGCTGGCAACCACTGGAGGTGAGACATTTTTGTCCTTGTGGCTTGTCTTCTCCTATATTTTGATATATAAACATGATTCTGTTTGTTGATTAATGTATTATCAACAGTGAATTGACTCTTTTCTACATGTAGCCTATGCATGTAAATGTAGAAACAGTGGATAAAAATTTTCTGGTGTAAATATGGTTAAATGTAAAGATCTAGACAGAAAAATCACCACAGGTTTAAAGTGGAAACTTGTTTAATGAGCTTGTAATGTTCTGGCCTCAGGGCAATAAAATCTATGAAGTTTGACTTATTCACTGTATTTCCATATCCATGACATCTCTTCGCTGCAGGCACAAATATCGATGGTGCCATCCAGACTGGCTCCTCTCTGCTCCGTGACTACCTCTCAGGCCCTGACGCCAGCCCGAACAGCGTCTCCCTCATTATTTTCCTGACGGACGGACGGCCCACGGTCGGGGAGGTCCAGTCCACTGCGATCCTGGGCAACACTCGCTCAGCCGTGCAGGAGAAGTTCTGCATCTTCACCATCGGGCTTGGCAACGACGTGGATTACCGGCTGCTGGAGCGCATGGCTCTGGAAAACTGTGGGATGATGAGACGCATCCGCGAGGACGCCGACGCCAGTGCTATGCTCAAAGGGTAAGAGCGTGCTTTTTGTGAGTTTTCCAGAACCTATACATTTTTGAAAAATAATCTAAATCTAAAACAGGCGTGAAGGTGACCCTAAGACGATGTGGTCTGGAAGTGGTCTGAAGGCAAACCTCTGTTGTTTAGTCTGGTTGAATCTGGTTAATTTCCCCTCTTGGTATGATTCGTTTGGGCAGATCTAAGCACAGGAATTGTACTCAGCTGTAGACCAAAGCAACCGCACCGCTGGAACTGGATTTTCCCATAAAATATTTAACATTGTGTGTTAAGAACATGAAATAAAAAGACAAAGAATTCCTCATTTAAAAAGAAGATACCACTGATTATTACTTCAAATGTCCCCTTCATATATGTATAATCTGCCTCTTATTAAGCAATTAGCTCCTTAATCCCTCCCCTTCACCCCTCCGACACATCCCTCCATCTCTCATCAAGCTACGAGGGAACGAAGACCGCAAATGTGACGGTGCTGACAACAGACCTCTTTAATCAACTTCAACATGGGACAGCCACCCTCTTTCTCTCTCATACCTTTTTTTCCCTCTATCCTTTACACACAACCCTCTTTCTCTCTCTCTTCCGCACTCGGACACACGAGGTGTTTGTTCAGTTGAGCAGGAATGTGTGTGTGTTGTGAAACCTGCATCTTAGTATGTATGTGGGGTTAACAGATAGACTCCACAGATAATAGCCCTGGTCTTGCTTGAACAAACACGCTGGTTTAGAGGTGAAGAGGTTTACTGCGAAATGACAACAAGGACAGGACAGAGGACTTCACAATCTTTGCTTTATACACACTTTTTTACAAATGTGTGCACAAACTCTGAAGTGGGGTGGCAGTAGCTTTGAGAGGTTAGACAAGCAGGTTTATGGCTGGAAGGAGGCTTGTTTGAATAACAGGACATTTGATGACATCTGTAATAACACCCTCATTTTTCTGCCTCAAAAACTATTGCTGATGTGCCCTTGAGCAAAGGCACTGAACATGTGACTGTTTGGTGATCAACAGAGAAGAATAAGCAAGATGTCACATTTGGGTACTGTATAATGTGTAAAAATAAGCAATAAGAAATAAGGCTAAGAACATTTCTGATACTCTGGAGGTTCGAGACAACTTAGGAAAAGTTCAGAGCGACATTGGCATTGGAACTGCCCTCCCAAAAATGCAACAATCTGTGTTGGTTACTGGTAAGGAGACAAAATATAATCCAGTAATGTTTTAAGGCAATTCATGGTCTAATTCGATGAGGCAGGATTTTACAACCGCAGAGAGTTATTATGGTAGCATTAATTTGCTCCGCCAACTCAATGCTTGCGAGTTAAACCGTAGATTTAGCATAATACTACAAGTGGACACTGTCCTCAACAGAAACACTATTCAAACACTTATGTGGAGAATGTTGGTTTCTTTTAGCCATGAACACAAACAATCTATCTAACCTTTTAGAAGTTTTAGTTGCCCTAAATTCACCAAACCTTACACACAGAGGTGACAGAAAAAGGCTCATATGAATCGTTTTTTGTAAGGGACATATGGGTCATTTTGGGAGGTACTGCAGTCGGCCTGCCAAAAGGGACACATGCTCATATAGGTTGTCCTGGAAGGCAATGACAAACGACATATTTTGCCATTTAGGTATAAAGACTTGCTATTCAAGGAACATAATACAATGAATTATACCTGGTATTGCCACTACTAGATGCAATGCAGCAAAGGTTTTGCCAGGATCAAATTGTTGCCTGATGACTGTATTTTTTTCCCGGGATGAACGGTGGCACCCTTGATTCACCAATGAAGTGGTCTTATTGAAATGAATGAGGAGCCTACATCTTTTGAATAAATGCTAATGTCCAAAGTACCCTGATTACATTTCACTGTTACTTTGACTGTCATTTTTGCCACCATTCAGCTGCAATCCCAGATGTCTCCTCATTCCTTTCTAGGTTCTACGATGAGATAGGAACTCCTCTGCTGTCTGACATAAGGATCAACTACACCGAGGACGCAGTCCAGTATGTCACTCAGCATCTGTTCACCAACTACTTCAACGGCTCTGAGATCGTCATCGCCGGCAAGCTGAACAACCAAAGTGCAGAATCACTCCACGTCCAGGTTACAGCCAGCAACAGCGACAAGAGCATCATCCTGGAGACCGACGTTCCACTGCGGCACCGACAGATGGAGACTGAGAAACACGTGAAAGCAGCCACAGCAGCAATAGCAGCTGGAGCTAAGGCTCCAGGGTCAGAGGTCACACAGGGATTAGGAGTTGCTTTGAGTTCACTAGCGGAAGACTTTGTGGAACGTGTCTGGGGTTTCCTGAGCGTCAAGGAGGGGCTACGGTCGCGGCTGCGCAGCCAAACCAGCAGGGAGAGGGAAGACCACATCCAGCAGGCCACCAATCTGTCTCTGACCTACCACTTCCTCACTCCCCTCACCAACATGGTGGTGGAGAAGCCTGAGGTCCTGGCTGACGGCACCATGGCCCTGGCGCCCACTATCACCCCAGCAGCTGGTGAGGCCATCTCAACTGCCAATGAGCTGCCAGGTGGTACAGAGGACAGAAAGCCACAGAAACCCGACGGGAAGCCACACAGCCACACTTCATCTCCGGGCAACAATATTGGTGAGGTTGTGTCTCCTAGATTTTGTTGTACGGGTGTCTGAAAAGTCTGCTACCACGGGTAAACTGACAAGTACACAAGGATAAAAAAGGATTCTCTCAAGTGGGACGGAAACCTACAACTTCTTTAAAAGAAAACTCCACCAAAATTGTTTTGTGTAATAAAATCCTCACTGCAGTTCTGAAAAGTTGGTCCTTTGCAGAGGACGGCAGCTGCAGTTAGCTTGGATTCACAACAGTAACAATGGATTTCAACTGTGACAGAGTTTAATGGCCAAAAAAAAAATCATAATGTCTTCAAAAACTACTCCTGCACCATAATTCACTTCATCACAGTTCATACAGTCCAAATATTCATATTTATAATATGAATATTATATAAATATTACTAAGTACACAGTTTCCTTTTGTCGCTAGTGTGGTTAGCTGCTATGTATTTAGCTACATTTTTCCAAATTGTGGCAAAAATATGAGTATTTGCAAGATACTTAGCATTTGGACAGATGAAAGGGTTTATGCTGCAAGAGAGATTTTGAGAAGTTTCTATGATTCTTTTTTCCATCATTTAACAGGGTCACCTTTGGAAGCCTTGTAACTGTTGTGAGTCCAAGCTAATTACAGCTGTTGTCTTCAAACCTAGAAGGGGCGATACGGAGTTAGAACGTGCAAACCATATAACTTCTCTCTCTTCAGACATTACACTAATAACTGACCCACCAACGGTTAATGTTACTCATATGGAAGATTTTAAGAGGAAGCATAAAACAATGGTAGCCCTCTGACTCATCGCAGTGGATAAATATTCTCTTTGTTGCAGGTAAAGTTGAAAGGAGACCAGCCAAGAAATCCGTCACCATCTCCAAAACATCAGGTGACTCCACATTCTCTCTCTCATGTAAACAGTTGTACATTTTCCCCTGCCCGTTTCATCTGATAACGCCTGAAATCTATATACTGTAAGCATATATGCAGCGGTTACAAGGCTCCATAAGGAGACTTGAAAGAGAGGAGACGGGGAATGTACAGTAGACTCTCTCTCTCTGCACTCTCTGCGTGGGCGGCCTGTAATTTGGGTGTTTGTCAGACAGTCGGCAGTGATCACACAGACAGCGAGGGGTTCAGGGATGCCTCTGAACATAACCTGCAAAGAGGAAAGAACACAAAGGGTCTAATTGAAATACCAACACAAGCACTACGTGGCACTTTAAACATGCAAGTGCGTGTTCGCAAACACACACACACACACTGTTGGCGAATGGGACAGAGTTAAGAGATGACAAGTGGATGTTTGCCCATGTGTTACAGTATAAAGAGAAGGATCCCATCAGAGGCAGTTAGTGAGGGCTAATGACCCCGTCATTACTGTTGCTCTATCATCTCCTCTCATCTCATCACTCCTCTATTCATCTTAGCTGGTTCTCACAAGCCGGAGGAGACTCCAGCTAAAGATATAAACTATCTGACAGAACTTCGACAACATTGCCAAATTAAAGACAGCTACTAATCAGCCGCCGTTGACTTTCTTTATATTAGGTAGAGGCTTTATAGAGATTGCAGCTCAAGTTTTAAAGGGTTTTTTTGTTTAATTTCATCTGGAAAATTGACTCATCTTCTTATATAAAGAGCCAAAGTCCCACCCGTCTCCTAGCCTATGTTGCACTATCATCTGTAACTAAATGGGTTTTCTCAAATAGGGCTTCTTTAAATCAGTCTTTTCTACATAATGCCAGGTATCCAATTCTGGTGGATAATACTATGCTTTCAAAATGGGTCATTTCATTTTAAGAAATCTACTTTCAGGCCCACTTGTTATATTCCCGATTCTGGTTGCTGTGTTTTTAAAGGTTATTTTCTTCTCTCTCTCAACCTTTAAACTACCTCAGCGGACGGTGACCCCCACTTTGTGGTGGAGTTCCCGCTCAGTAAACTGACCGTGTGCTTCAACATCAACGGGGAGCCTGGACACATCCTGCGCCTGGTCTCTGACCACAAGTACTCCGGTAAGACTGTTAAACCTCATTACACTGCACTAAAACCCTTATTTCACATCAAGATCCACATCATATATGCTTCGGGTGGGACATTTACATTATGTGTCTCCAGGTGTGACAGTGAACGGTAAGCTAATCGGCGCACCAGCTCCGCCAGGCAGCCACAAACAGCAGCGTACCTATTTCAGCACCATCACCATCGTGGTGGATCGTCCCAAACGGGCCTACATCGAGGTGACACCTAAGAAGGTCATCCTGGACGGGCGGGACAGAATGGTGCTGCCCTGCCACTCCACAGTGTCAGTGGACAGTGGCGTTCTGTCAGTGTCCGTTGTGGGAAAGTCTAATGTGACCGTGACGGTCGGGGGAGACATCATGTTTGTGATCCTGCTGCACCAGTACAAGAACCCAGCCCCCTACCAGAAAGACCATCTAGGGTTCTACATCGGTCACAGCAAGGGGCTATCGCACAACTGCCACGGCCTGCTGGGTAGGTGTTAATGAGGGCTTGAGCTTTAATTACGAGCTAACTGAGTAAGACAGATAAATCCATCATGTTGTGTTAAAATGTGGTGGGTTTGTATTTGTTTGAGTGAATGTGTGAAGGAGTGTTATGTATCTGTGAGCACCCTGCTGGGTGTACGTTAGTATGTAATGTATGTTCCATCATTAACGGGACTGTGAGGGACAGAGGAAAAAAAGTATTCTAGAAACAAAATAAACTTTTGAATAAAAAAAATCAATTTAAGAACAACAACAATATGAATAATGAAATGTGAGGCCACACAGAGTTCCTACGAAGTTTCATGGAAATCTGTTATTTCTTCAGTGAGGGTGGTGCTAGACATAAAGGTCAGGAGGTCAACAAAAACACTAGTAATCATCCTGAGGGAACGTGAATTTCCACAGAGAATGTCATGGAAATCCAGCAATTTGTTTTCGATATATGCAAATCCAAATTTATGGGTAATCTTTAGTTTAAAAGGCACTGTTCCACTCTGTGGACAGTGTTGGACAACCAGACCGACAGATTGCACCATAATACAGTAGAACCCATATCTAGTGGGGCCAACATTAGTGTCCTCTAATGACCGAGGTACTGAATGTCTTCATTGCTTTCACTTCACATGGCTGAGTATAAAGCCAAAAAACTTTTTTTGAGGAGATGACTGCACAATTTGCAACTAGGCCGAAAAAAATCAAATATGGAGAAAAAGAAAGTTCTGCACCCTTTGACTCAATTTAAGTATTTAAAGATAAAGCCAAGATTTTGGTCAGTAGACCATCATCAGGATACATTTGCCCCGATCAAGATTTGGTGACCAAAACCATGGCCTTATCCTTGAATTCTCCTTTCTTGTCATTAATGAAAGTCTGAAGAAAAATTCAGAATCCTTGTATTTTTGTGCAAACAAATGGTCACATTTTTAACAACTTAACATCAACACAAACATCAAAAAGAGTTACTGGCTGGCCTTCAAAGACTCATATCAGTCGAACTCTAAGACTAAAATAACTTGAACCTTTGATTCATTCTGCTTTTAGGTCAGTTCCTGTATGAGGAAGTGGGACTGGCACAGCTTCCTGCACAAGGAGACATGAAACCCTCGTCCTTCCTGAAGGTGAAGGACCGTTCAGTGTCGGTGGTTCAGAAGAGCCGGAGGATCTACAGCGGGACTCAGAGCGTGGACTGCTGGTTCGCCCGGAACAACGCCGCCAAGCTGATAGACGGACAGTACGAGGACTATTTGATGTCACACATGTTCGACACAGGGGACTGGCCACACGGGACTTCCAACGTGTGAGACGACGGCCACGAACTGTAGCGGTGGCATTTATTTGACTTAACTCTTTTTACTCTGTATCCATAGCACATCCCAACAGATCCCCAACGTTTCCAAATGCCAAGCTCACATGTCACTTGTCTTTGTCTCTTTTGAATATATTTTTTTACTATTTCTAATGAAAATTAAATTTTTTTATTATATTGTGTGTATTATTTTTTGTAATAATTTTGTAATTGTAAATAAAACATTTAAACCCACATTTTCACAGTTTTCCAAGACATTTGGGAGAGCATAAGTGTGTTTTTCCTCACAAACCAAATATGAAGATCACATCTGGTTACCACCGAGACCGACACCGGTAACTAACCCCTTGTCCCAGCGCCAATGACTAGATGCACACCTTACACACAAATACACGCCTGTCATCAGCTGGAGGTCACAGGACTATGGCCCCGCCCACACAGGTGTGCTGTGGCCAGGTCCTGCTCAGGTTGTCTGTCATCGCGCTGCCTCGGCCCGGCCGCCGCAGGAATTCAACACCAAACACTGCTTCATGTGTCAATCATCTTTATTCATAGTACAGATTAGATAGAGATACATTCGGTAAGAAGCACCGTGGCGTTGTGCCATTTCATCCACCTGATCAGAATTTCATAGTTTATAAAAAAGAAAATACACAAGATACATTGGAATACAAAATAAAACATTACAGACGGAACATGTCAAACTAGACCTTTCTGCTTTTAAACCGTAATTGTTAACAGGAGAATGGAGATGTTTTGGTGATAAATAGCAGAATATATAAAGAAAAGTACCAGAGTTTATTTATCACCTGTAGTTTGGCGATGACTCAGAATTCTCCCATTTGCTTTACTCACTAAAAACTTCTTATTCCAATGTTGTTACCACAGATTGGAGCACATTATATAAAGTCAAATGCAAATACAAAATATGAACAGAATAAATAAAAAATGTGCCATAACTTGTAAAAGTTTAAGTTTAATACTATGATGAAGTATTAGGGACCTTCTTAGGGAAAAAATGGGAGATTTTGAGAATAAAGTCATAAAAACCAAAAATGTAATAAATGCTTAATATTTAAGTGAAAAAAACGGTAAACTTGCCTTTCGAGACAAGGGTCGTTAGATTAAAAAAAATATCAAAGTCAGTTCATATCACAAAACTTCATTTAAAACAAATGTAATTAAAGATTTTTCGAAAATACGCTTGTTTGCATTCTTGCCAAAGATCAATACCGCACTGATATTTCTCCGTTAGATATGAAGCTACAGCCAGGAGATGGTTAGCTTAGCTTAGCACAAAGACTGGAAACGGGGAAACGGCTAGCCTGCCTGTGCACAAAGGTAGGAAGTTCAGGAAGTCACTGCTCAAGGGGCCAAGAAATAGTCCCCCATATAACGTGTCGTTTTTACAGTTTTGATTTTGTACAGATTAAACAAACAAGATATAACATGTTAATTAGTGTGCTTTAGAGGCGCTAGTAGGTAGATTTTGTTTCCTTTGGACAGAGCCAGTTTAGCTGTTTCCAGTCTTTATGCTAAGCTAAGCTAATCAGCTGATGACTGCAGCTTCATATTAAGCTTACGGACATGAGAGTGGTATTCATCATCTCATCTAAAGCAAAGAATTGCATTTCCATTAAGAGAGTCAAGCACAAACACAGGGTACTGACAAAAGACGGTTATTCTAGAAACATTTAGACTAATTTTCCCCAAAAATATCATGACGTTTCGTAAAATTATTACTTTATTCCCTTAAAATTGGGACTTTTTCTCAAAATATTCCGACATTATTCTGAAAATCTCAGTGTTCCCCCCCCAACAGTGGCCCCAATACATTGTATACAGCAAATACACAAATCATTGCAGAAACATAGTGTGACCTGGTCCTTTAAACGATTTCCTGCCCACATATATATTTTTTAAAAGCAGCCTGTTGCAAAGAACTAAATCTTTTCCATACAACCACTGCTTTCAACATGTTTGGTCCGTCATTACTAAAGCAGCCATAAAAATTAACAAGGGCCTGGTTTAAATTTTAAAAAAAAGACCATTAACCATCTTTCAAACTTAAAATAAGCAGCCAGAGGGAGAACGTGCAGGAATGACTGTAATTACACGTTGACTAAAAAGGTGGATTTGAAGTGATTATATCTGACAGAGTAAAATCTTAGAGTACTTATATATATATATATACACACTTTGCTCCTCTTTGGAATATGATACGTGATAAATGACTCTCTTTAGAGCAACATCATTCCCAAAAGTCCCCAGTGTGGAGAAAAGACAGATTTATTTCAGTCTTTGTCATTACCACCCGCACATTTTGCCCTGCGGGCGCTGCGCTCCCTAATAATCTCTCTCCACACACGTTCAGTTGTGGTTACTCTGATGTTCTCTTGCAGCAACATAGAGGCAGCAAGGTGAGAGGATAAAGAGTTTCTAATTCCCAAAATGCTATATGATTTACATGCACACACCGAGTCACGCTCCAGTTGTATTCACACCGTCAGTGCAGAGGAAGGCAGCTCAGGCTGTGACATTTAAGGATGCGGATATTTAGACCTTTAATCTGAGGAGGTTTTTTGTGTTTGCTCATATTTAGGCTCTTAAGAGTGTTTTGTGTGGATAGTGGACAGATGGGTAGGAGGTCACATCACCTGGGTTTACACCACCACCCAGCTGGGTCTCAGCGGTCCTCCAGAATACTGCACATGTGGGACTGGCCCGACATCGCCGGGATCTTCCTCCCCCTCCGAAGCCTCGTCTGTGTCTGTCTCGACGGTCAGCAGGACCTGAGAGGAAACAAAAGATTTTGATGGATGCAGGCCACAGTAGCGCCGCCATGCGCTAGAAGACAAAGTACAGGCCCGTAGTACAGGTATGTTTGGATTCTGCGCCCTCGACGAAAAGCTGGGAATCTCAGTCCTGCTTTCCCAGCCTAAAGTGGAAAATATCCCCGTTTATTTGCAGCCTGGAAGACTCGCTCCAGCAGCAGCAGGGATTCAAATCCCAAAGGACCAAAATTCCACAACTACATGACATTTACGCCATTATAAACCTCCATATGCTGCTTTGTGTTAGGGTTTGACATGTGGGAAAGCTGATATAAAGACCACTTTGAAGAGCGGTACAGATTCAGATATTGGGATAAAAACAGGACTAGCAGCGCGCTTTACTGTCTCCCACGGTGTCTAGGGGCGCAATAATCCGAACTTTCCAAATTTTAATCATCTGTAAACTAACAATTACCCACCAATTTTGAATGAACAAAGTTAATATCTAACTTTCATTTGGGTGAAACCGATGTGATACAAAAATCGGATGATCTCCACTTTAACCCTTGATGTCACAGGCTGCAACGCCAGCCACAGCA
>LKNJ01001024.1:72718-111229 GCA_002120245.1 Maccullochella peelii
AAGACCTCATCCAAGTCAATGCCCCTCTATCTGTCGTCCTCCTCCACTTTGCTCTGCTTTCCATAGCATCAGCGCGTGGAAACGACTCCTAAATGTCACTGTTATTCCCGGAATGAAGGCTTGATTTATGGCTGCCTGGCAGACGACCAGGGAAAAGGAAAGAGGGAGGGATAAACACTCTCATCCCACTGAACACAAGGGTCACGCACCCCAACAGTCATTTGCCCTGAAGTCTGTCAGTTAAATCTTTCCTGAGAGAAGGAGAAAAGAAATGCCGCGGGCTTCTGTGCCGTGTGGAGGAGACAGCTATTAAACTGATTCCCCGAACACAACAACAGGCCTATTACGGTTTCATCAGTCCAGATAAACCGGCACTCGACCCAAAACTCACAGCACAGGAGCCGGTTAGAGAGTCTGATCATGTGGGCATCCTCTTGGGCGAGTGGTTGCAACCGCGATGTTACCCGTTTGATTCCAGCTGGGGACTTTTGTTTGTGGACTTTGTTACTTTTCTGTCGTCACCCTCTCTCTCTCTCTCTTTCAGAATCAGAATTACGTCTATTGCCAAGAAGGTTTTCACATGCAAGGAATGTGCCTTGGTGTATTGGTGCATAACAATAAGAAGAAAATATAAAGAAAGATAAAGCAAGTACTGCAAGTCAAGAAGCATAAATATAAAACTGACAATAAAATGTGAAAAACATGATAAAAATATGCACAATATGACTGTTAAATGAAGGAGCCGTACAGTTTTGTGCAGGGATGGGCAGAAGTTCACAGTATGAAGTTTAAAGAATATTTGCCATGTGCAAGATAGTACGCCAAAAGTGTGCGTTTCCCTTTTATTGTCTCTGTGCCGTCTGCAAGCAAATGAAGGCTGTAAAAAAAATATTCTCATTCACCCAAATTACAAAAACAAAAATGTGTCAAATGAGCTGTGACACCTTTTGGACCTATTACATGGCCACAAGTATGTGGATAACCCAAAAACATCCCATTCCAAACCCACGGGCATTCATCTGCTGTTATAACAGCATCATAACATGGGCTCTACGTTTGTCCAAAAATTAAATCAAGGGGGTTTCTGCAAAGGACTCACTTTTGCCATGACAACAAAAGAAATGAGATACTATCCAAAACTAAAAAGAATCTTGAAGGGTATTTACAAAATTCCACATTTTTACTCTTGGGAAATAAAAGTGAAGAAAACTAGAATCCACCAACTCAACAGTAATGAGGGAGGAAAGGAAAGGACAGGCAGGAGAGTCTGACTCATTATTTCTTGGACTGAATTCATTCATCTGGTTTGTTCCTCATTAGGTCAAGTGTAGAGAGAAAAAATCTGTACTGTGTGTGTGTGTGTGTGTGTGTGTGTGTGCGTGTGTGTGTGCCTACACTGTGCTCATCCCCCCAAAACAACAGGTGCGGTTGACACCCAGCGTGACCGTGTGGGTACATCAAGCATCAACACCCATTTTCACACACACATTCCCTTCATCAAAAAGCAGAGACATTAAACTGTCACATTCTTGTTTGGGAACAGGCTTTAGCAAACCTTTTCATAACATCCATTTAAAAGGTCAAATGAGTCACAGAGCAGATGGCTCAGTCTGACATCTCTAAGTGGTCTGGTCAGAGAGCATTTACGGTATTTTGAGGAACTGTTTTATTAAAACTTTTAGACTTTTTAAATCCTACCTGGAATTTAAATAATGACTGAACAATCAAAACATGGAAACACAAATGAGTAAAAACGTTCTGTTGAATGTTCCAGACAAGGAACTGGAAAAGATTATCCAAGCCTTCATATGTTCTTTACAAAGCTAGTTACTTTTATATCTAAATGTGCTCAAGGATTCGGATAAATAAAAAATGTCAAATTAAAATGCATAATTTCGATGTCACCAGCCAATCACGGCACATCATCAGGTAAAGACAAACGTGTTTTGCCGCTGCTAGCTAGCCAACGTTCCCTCGGATGCAGTGACACAAAATGGATGGGTTTTTCAAACGAAACAGTGATGTGGGAGACAACCCTGCGCCAGTAAAAGCTCCAAAACACGTGGTGAGAAAATATGAGCCTGAATACATTAAATTTGGATCCATAATGGCAGGCAGTGATGCTGAGCTGACAGCACAGTGTGCTGGATGTGGTGAAATCCTGTCAAATGAGGCCCTAAAACCATCAAAACGCCAGAGACACTTAAACACAAAGCACCTGGGATGTTATGGGATTGTTTTTCTCATTTATTTGGGAAAGTGGTCCTCATAATATTTTTTAACAATCAGAAGTGGGCCCGGCTTTAGACTACCGAAAGTAAGTTCAGCTGTTAGCAGGTCTTCTGCTACGGCTTCCAATAGAGGTCAGAATTAATCTTAAGATTTTATTCTTTGCTTATAAAAGCTGGCAACACTTCTGAACTTGTAAACACCACTTTTTTATTTGAGTCCAATGCACATTAACCTTTTGTGCTTTTATTTCTACTGAGAAACTTTGGCTCAAAGTCTAGTTTGGACCAAAGTCAGGATGTGATCCTCTGGTCAAGTTCATTAAGATCTGTATTTGTGAGCTGACACAGAGATTATCTGGAACAAGGCAGCTGGTTTAATTACATAAGTGACTAAAAATGATAAGCAGCTGTTCACCAGAGCTCACTCGGCTCTGTTTTAGGTATAAATATCCGTTCTTCTCACCTGCGACTCCTCGCTGTTCGCACAGGGCAGCGAGTCAGCCTTCTTCGCCGAGCTGTCACAGGAGTCGTCCAGGCTCTTCATCGTCTTGTACTTCCTCATCATCAGGCTGTCCACCACCCAGAACATGATGGACTACAGGGGGGGAGCAAGAGAGGCAAGACTGGGGTCACTAATGCTGCAGAGAGAAAAGACTAAACTCCATCTCTGTGACAGCTAGATCATGGAGGTACTACTCACGTTCACGATGAAGGGCACAATGAGCATGACCAGCACCAGCTCCACCTGAGGGTTAGCGATGTAGCTCAGCAACACCTCCTGCAGCTGGAACAGCAGAAAGGAACATACTGACATCAGGTCGATAACAGTCACTTTAAACAAAAAGCTGTTGAGTGGGAAAAAGCCTTTAGGCGCATGACTACCACTTCTTTTACTCCTGGTTTCAATAAAGAGCTTTTGAATACCACCATCTAAATCTGTTTATAAAACTTAACACTAAATTCCTCTGATTTTATGGTGATGTTTGGTATAAAAATGATCACATCTAAAAGACTGTGAAAATCTGGAAAAAACAATACAGAAATATCTGTATGAACTTGCTGTGTATAATGTTCAGTATATGATTTTAACCATTACTTTCCACATGAATCATTTACTACAAAATATCTTTTTCAAGATATGCATTTCCTGATTCAGTGTATTTATATTATATTGCAGAAACCATAAATTGTTTTCAACATATGAAATTCTGATACATAAGAACATAAATATATTTTTTATTTTGCCATTTGGTTTTGCCATTAACCATTATGGTTATTCATGCACACTTATTAGAATATTAAATTGTTTTGTGCATAGCATGTATGACATGTGCATATATTGTTCTCTATTTTTATTTTATTGTTTTTTATATTGACTCCGGTCTACACATTTTTCAGATTATGTCTTTGTAACTATATAACTTTATCTACTTTATCTCAACCACCCTGCACAAACACACAAGACAAACAGTGTACTATAATCAAAGTTCGTCAAAGAGCGCAGAGACGACCTTTAAACAAAACTTCCTTCTATCTGGAAACAAATAAATAAGAAATGGACAAATGAACTGCCTTTGTATTCATTAAAGGCATCTGTTGCTATGACAAGGCTAATGTGAATAAACAAACATGATCCCCGATGTCATGCAAACAAACTGTCCTTACATTAACATTGCTTCTATGTTTCCATTAGGTTAAAAAAGCAAGTCATTTTTTATCCTCTCTGTAGTCTTGATGATTTTCATCTATTAGTGCTGCCAGAGAAATTCGCACGACAAACCAAACAAAGCCAAAATAGAAATGAGAGAAAAAAAGATTGTTAAAATCTGCTGTTTTTTTCATGTAGTCTGGTTGAGCTGGTCAAGATCAGTTTGTGATGTAAAAACATTACAATAACAAGAACTGAAAACCTGGGTTTCAGTGGAAGTAAAGTGGGGTGCATTTGTAATGAGATCATCATGGACCAATCACATTATAAGTCCAGTCACAGCTCGGCCGATGCTCATATTCTACCATTTCCTCCTGTGTTTTTGAAAAATCTTTTTCCACATGCCAGAAGTAGGATAATGTCACAGGGTGCCATAATTTCCCATATGACCTGAAAGCAGCACAAGCAGCTGTACTAGTGCCTTACTTTGGACCATCCGGGGACGAGCAGCACCAGGCTGATCACACCTTTCTCCAGCACCATGATGAGCAGGTAGATGCCACACTGACCCAGCCATGCAGCTGCCTGGGGAGGGTCGCCTGGAGGAGAAGAGGTTGGAAAACATCAGTGAAGTGGCCATCTCATATAAACACAGTCTCATCATGTGCTAGTCTTAGTCAAAAGCAGGACTAAGAAATTGCTATTTTTTGTGTTTTCATTCAGGTCTTTTCTCTCTGTTTGAATTGCATTTGATTTAACTATTATTATTATTATTAGACTATTTTTACTTAAGTATGTTTTGTAGAGTAACAATATGATGAGCTTTCAATAGTGGTGCCACTTGCAGTGAAGGGTCTGTCAGCAGAAAATAGTCATCTAGCTTTGCTTCACTTTTTATGACTTTATTTTGTGAATTTGGTCCAAATCGAAATATCTGATTCATTATTTCATTTTACAGTATTATTTAGTTTGGTGAAATTTAGAAATATATATTTTATTTATTATATTATTTATTTTGGCCAACCAGAATTCTTTTTCTTATTATTTCATTTTATTTATTTAGATTTTTAGCTTCTAGATTTCTTAAATTGGTTGTATTGTGGATAGTTATTTGCGTTATTTTGTTTCTTTCTTGCAAAGAAAAAAATCTGTAGCTGTAGTAAGATAATTCCATTGTAAATAAGCTACATTTTACACCTACTTTAAACAACTATCTCCAACATCAATAATGCATTTTCATGCTCTATTTTAATGTTTTAATAATAAAAAAAAAAGAAAACTTAGAAAACTGTTTCTTAGGATATATAAATAGTCTTTCGAACCCCCGCTTAAACCTTTCCAAAGGTATGTTGTACAGGTGTCTCGCCACAGCAGACACAAAGCAGGACAGGTCTGTCATTAAGACAGGAAGAAGGGAGGAGGAAGACTCACAGGCAGACAGGTGCTCACCTAATGCACTTCTCATGAATACACAACATTTCCTGTAACACACCTATCTGAAAACGTTAATGTTCCCTTCAAACACAAAGAGACAATCAAACATAAACGTGGCCCTGATCATAAAAAGAGAAGTGAGATGTGGGTCTGATCCTCCTCGCAAGTTGTTTCGGTGATATTTCCCATCAGACAGGGAAGGAACAGTAGAGCGAGTAAGTGTAATAACTGCCATGGAGTTAATCCCTCTCTGAAGCCACTGGAAATGTTTTGCAGGCGGGGTCGCAGCTGGAGACGCTGGCTCTCCTCCCCGTCTACCTGCAGTGCGTCTACAGCGCCATCCAGCGGCGGAAACCAGAGCTGCATCTTAGTGTCGTTTTCCTCTGACAAGAGCTGGAAGCTGTGTGCTCCTCAGGCATTTTATGTTTTAGAAAGACAAAAGAAAAGCAGTTCAAAGCATATCATTTTTCACTCACCATATTCTCCGAACATGAGCAATGTCCACTGCTTGTACTCCACTAGTTTGGACACCAACTTCACAGCCAGCCAAATGACCAGCATCCCCAAAGTCGCGTCCAGCAGGAAGTTCATCAGATACCTTTGGTGAAATGGGAAATCACATTTTCAGTGAGACACCATTGATTAGCGCGAACCTCATCTTAGCATGACTTGTTCGCGCTAATCAATAACTCACAGCGAGCATGGGTCCTCTTTGGTGAGCGTGGACAGGAAGACGTTGGCAAAGTGGATGAAAAGAGCACCGATGGCCTGCTTGGATGTGTCAAAAAACCTGGAAAAGATAGCATAGACAGTGTTAAATTGCTTTTTTTGTGAATTTGACTTCTTTATCCTATTGTGTTGCACGTCTAAAAATGTCTTTCTAAACATTTTAATGTCAAGAAACCCCAAGATGATATTCACAGACTGGACAGCAGGCCAATATTGGAGAATCATTTTGTTATTAGTTATGATTTTGTACGGAAATGTGAAGCTTTTTATTGTTCAGGTTCATTTGATCAAGCCCTGAATTCTGAGAGGGTTCGACAAACACTTTATTCTAATAGATTTTATTCATCCATGCAAGTGTCCAAAATGTAAGAATGTAGGATAGGATAAGGTAGAAGGAGAGAAAAGAATAGGAACATTTCTGACCAGATCCTCCATGGTCGTCTGATCCCTAAAGGCTCCCGGAACCTCTTCACTGCAAACAAAAAAGAAAAATCAGTCAGGTAATCAATAACGTTCCCACTAGACTTGTGTTTATCCTGCAAAACCGTAACATGTAACACAGTTTCTTTGCAGTTTGTTTGACCTCCACGCCGAGCCTCGTCTCTCTGCAGGGAGCGAGGACACATGAAACACAGACGGTCACGTATCGTCCTCGTTTCACGCCGCCACAACACTTCGTTCCTCCCCACCGGGCTCAGGGTGAACAGGCGCCCACTGTTCCTCTATCACGCCATCTCACAAGGTCGGAGAATGTGACTCGGCATGTAAAAACAGGGCCGAGGCTTCCTGCAGACGAGTTTTGCATCTGTAAACCTCATTCTTTCTTCAGGAGTTTTATATATCAGTTGTTTTTGATGTTGGTGTTTAGTATCAAGTATGAATAAATACAATAACTGAAACAGCACTGGGTCTACAGTAATTATTCACACTTTTCCAGACTTCTTCCTGCATTTTTCAAACTTTTTGAAACATTTAAAGTGACTTCATCTGGATTGCTTTACAGCTGAAACAATTAGTTGATCATTCGTCAGCGATTTTGATAATCAATTAAGTCATTCATCAAGCAAAAATGCCCAACATTGACTGATTCCAGCTTTTCCAAAATTGAAGTTTTGCTGCTTTTCACGGTTTTATATCCTTGTAAACTGAATATCTTTGGGTTTCTGAGTGTTGGTCTGACAACACATTATGTGAAGCTGTTATTTTCTGATTATTTTTAAGCTAAACAATTAATTTAATAATTGTAAAAGTAACCAACAGATGAATCGATAATGAAAATAATCCTTAGTCGCAGCCCTAGTCTAGATTTTTATATCTAAAGTGTGTGAAATTTCTCTCATGTTAGACTGGAAAAACCAGATATCAGAGAAGTCTGTTGGCTAACAAACGTTCCTCTTCACAAAAATGCTCAAATTTAAATATAAAGCTTAACATTAAAGCACAGTGATAGATAGATAGATAGATAGATAGATAGATAGATAGATAGATAGAGTTAATGCAAATGTAAGGTGATTAAAAACAGTGCAAGAATAATGATACTGCGGATAATATAAAATACAATTGAAGATAAATATAGAAACAAAAACAAATGCATACAAATAATGAATATATAATAAGTATAATGCCATATTAAGCCTTTATCTGGATTATGTGAGCGCAAGAATAATGACAAATCAACGGAAGGAAACTCCCAAAAATATCTTTGAGGAAGAGCACTCTAAACACAGATCAGCAGACGGGATGCATGGTGCAGGGCTCGGCTGTGACTTGGCATACCGCCACTGTGATCATAGCTGAAGGGCTTTTAATGCTCTTCTGCTGCACACACACAATGTGGTGTAAATATTAACAGATGCATGCGCTTTGACCAAGAACGACACTTGTGCTGAGAACAGGAAAGGGGAGGGAAAAAGAGAGAGAGAGAGAGAGAGAGAGAGGGAGGGGTATTGATTTCTCTACTAATAAGTAACTGAGTGGAGGTTGGAGCTCATTGATCTTACTCACCCTGAAGGCCTGGCCTAATTCGGCAACACTTCACTGCTCTGAGGCTTCAACTGCTTTGAACCCAGCTGCTTGATTAGCTGATGAAATCAACATGACTGCATTGACCTTAAAACTACACTCTAATAATTAGATCACATGCCAACACACTCGTGAAATAAGGGAATACTTCACAGGATGCACAGCCGCATAGGCATTTGTATTTATGTCATTTCAATGTAGCATTTTGGCATCATTAGTGACCATGAATTTACCCCATACAAAGGTACATTGACAATAGAATCATTTTAACGGACTCTGAATTCAGATAAAAGAAAAACATAAAGCATGTATAATTAATGTATCTTATATGTTTAATAATTGGCTCTTTTTTTTTTTTTTTTTTTTTTTTTTTTTTAAATCAACTGAGAGCCAAGACACCTTGTAGCTGAATAAAGTCAATGTTATCGCAGATTATTCAAGGAAACTGACAGGAAAATAACTAAAACTATAGTTTAAATGTAATCCAGGAGGTCATAAAAGGAAATCATCACTGGACATATGAGGTTGAATTTGAGTGCTCATGCATTAAATCAAACCATAAGACGTTTGTAAATGGCCTAAAATAAAAACAAATTTTAAAAACTGGATTAAGTTTTTAGTTTTCCTACTTGACCCACTAAACATTGCCTGTGGTGCCAAATCTGGTAAGATGCCCAACATTCTCCAAGTCAGCTGCCACAGAATCACAAGTTATTTAGCAGTCAATGGCCATTGTTCAAACTGAATAAATCCACATACTGGCTGTAAAGGTTCATCTTGTTTTTCTGTTAAGGCGGGCACTCAAGAACACTGTGAAATTGGCTGAAATTCTGACATTTTTCACTTAAAACTGCCTACACTATTTGTTGCCTGACTATCACAATTAAAAACAGACAGATAGATATTAACTCTGACGTTCAAGTTTCTGTAAATCAATCATGGCATGTTCCTTGAACAGCAGCCAATGTTCTTTTTGCTATGTATGAATATTACATTTCGCTGAATAAACATATAGCGATTTGATCAGTATACTGTTATCCAACGATACGTCCCTTAAAAACAAAGCAATTTGTGATGCTGCTTTGCTTTTAGACACACTTACCGGTGAGGTATGGTATACCTTAATTATTCATGGTTAATTTGGGTCTTAGCGGAAAATTCGGCGTATGGATATGCCACAAAGCGAACGTAATGTTACTAAAATGTGTACTTCAAGAAATGGTTTACGCAGATCACTACCGCTCATAGCAATTGTCTCTTTTGTGGACGTGGAAATGATTGTGGTGATCACAATTACCAAAAAAGCCCAAATTCCTTCATAATGTGTTTCGTTTACAGCACATACATTATGCCGAAATGAAAAGTGAACCCTTTTTCGCCAAGTAATGTTTTAGAAGTGTTCAATTTGGGTATGTCTTTGTCGACAAGTAAGGCAAATTTAAATAACCATATTTTTCAATGGAATTTGCTGCCAAGCTAATGAGGCTCTGCGGAAACAAACGTCAACAAAACGCCACGTGGACTAGCGTAGCCTTTTAAAAGCAAGTTTTTGCACTTTGTGTTTCGTGCATCCCCTCCCCGAATAAACACAAAAAGACTGTGATAGTGAAGATGTCTTCAGGAACAGGACTTTAGCGGGGCTGGTGGACCAGATACTCACACATCAGCGTGCTGAAGGCAACAATAGCCAGGAGTCCCTGGATCAAGACGCCGAACCTGTCCGTCAGAGCTCCGTTATCGCAGCCTTGAGGATTCGCCTTGTTGATGTCAGACATGTTCGTGACTTCAAAAACGCCACTGTCCAAGGGTCTTTTCACCAAGAAGACCCCGCTGTCTCCGTACTTGTCCATGTTGACACGATAAAAACACAGAGACAAAAGGAGCACTCCCTCGGTGGGCAAATAAGGGTAAAACAAACCGCCGTTTAACTTCCGGCGATCGATATAAGGCGAAGTTTTCCTTCAGTGTTTCCAGAGACTGATGCTACATCTCATGTTGCAAAAAGCAGACAAGATAATCGATTATCTGACTCATATCCATGTTTGTGACAACAAAAGCACGTACTGTCAAGTAGCCCAAACGGAAATGTCTAGCTTCCGGTAAAAATATACATTTCAAAATAAAATACATAAACTGCTTCCCCAAATATCACATATTACAATCTTAACTTTTATATTTAGGCTATGCAAACTTAAATGTCAACCATTTTAAATATATGAGCATACTTAGAAACTACTTGTGGCGTGTTCAAAGTTTATTTTATTTAGTTTTATTAGTTAATTGTCATAATGAAAAAAAAAAAAACAATAAACAGATAAGAGTCATAAACAAAACAGAATAATAGATAATAAGGAACATACAGGCTCAGTTAAAAGAGTTATGGCCAGACGGAGGATGATACTGGAAGATTTTCTTGAATATACACATGGCAATAGCCTATATTTTTTTCTCTTTAGGTGATGCAGTAAATGCAGTCTTTCCTAAATACAATCTGGTAGCTTACTTTAAAGCCTGTTTGTATGAAATATGTGTTATCTGTTTATTATCACAGATCACAAGACATGTATCTGTCTGTCTCCAATAGATACGGCTAGAGATGGAAAAGAAAGCTGACATGTTTTCTGCTCTAGTTTGCAAAAACGAATTTAGGAATCTGATACCGCTTGCCAAATTCAAGACTATTGTAAATTCTATGGTAAATGACTCAGATTTCAATTGACTCTGTTCTCAGCTTATACTTCTAGTTTTAGTTTTAGTCTGATTAATTTTGTCTGTTGCCTTTTGTATTGTTTGTCTACAACTGTGTATGCAGCTGTCTCCCTTGCAAAATAATGTTCTATCCTCATTGGGACTTACCTATAAAAAAATATTTTAAAAATCTGATAAATCCCAAAAAAGCTACCTTCTCCACTTGACTACGTTTTCCTCATTTTTTATTTTGAAGTAACACTTACCTAACTTCCGGTCGTGGTTCGGCTACTTTGACCGTGCGGCTCTCGCGGCAGAATTCCTCGAATGTGCGCGAGGCCGCTTCAGATCCTTTTTGTTTGGCACTCGGTCGTGCGCGCAACGGGCCACGAGGCAAATCGCTGCCTCACGTGAAGATTCAATACAAGAGATCTTTAGGTTCAAAGTCTGTCACGTAGGCTACAACTCATTTATGCTCAAAATACTAGGCTATTTGTAAATAATCATGAGAGGCAGAGGGGGTGGAGTCATTACAAAATGATCTGATGTAGGCCAATTTAGGGACTTTAGAGGATTGCACACCTGGAGCCTCACAGGTAGACACAGAGCCAACATGTCGGCCAGACTTACAGTATCAAATTAAGAGAAGCTGGTGTGTTTTGCCTAGAAGACTATATGAAACTCACAGTAGTCATCATTGGTTGCAGGCTACAAATGCTCTGATTTTTTTCAGCATAAGAAATAAAATAGGCTTCAATGTCGAGTGTTTCTTGGAAAAATAAAAGCCAGTTTTGATTTCCACTCATTCCACACATTCTTATGTTTTATATAAAACATAACGTGGGTGTGAGGAGACATAAACGCAGCTGTGAGAAGAGTGAATCAGTTGTAAGTGAATTCCCAACCATCTCAATAGATATGGCCAAGGTCTGAACTGAGTTTGGCTCTGAAATGTCACTTATAGATGTAATTGCGTACATATAGATTGAGCCTGTCAACACAACCACATTCACAAGAGCACAAACATTACATTTACTCACATTAACGTTATTAATCTGAACATTCAACTCTCCTTCAGTTTTAACTCAGACAGATAGACAGAAGACACAGAAGACAAAAATCCATCTTTCTCATTACTGAACTGACCTATACACCTACTTTTTTGTTAAATACTGCACATATTTTCAAATATATTGCCTATTAGTGCACGGGGGCCTATGATTACGCCAGGTTTTGGATTCAAGCATTAATAAATAAGCCTTAATAAATGCATTCCTTGCTTTATTTGAATACAAAAATCTACATAAAGGACGAATAGGCGAATTACTTATAGATCTGATAATTTCACGATTTACTAAAAGGTTCATTGAAGCTTCTGAAGATGCTGTGATTCCAGAAACCTGCGCCCGAAACCTGAATCGCTTATGAGTTGTTGCCAAAACAAAAAACTGCCCTCTGCCTCGTGCAGGGAGGCTGCGGGCTCACGCACAAGTCGAACGTGTGTGTGTGTGTGTGTGTGTGTGTGTGTAAAAGGAGGTTGGTGGGGGGGTATAATCCTTTCTCCCGCGCGCCTGGAAAAGCTTCTTCTCTGGCAGATTAATGGAGCAGGGCGCACGCTCCAACCATCTGTCCCTCGAGCGGCATCACACCGGCACGAGCGCCTCTTGCCCTGTCTTCACGAGTCCTTTTGTATCTTTAGGAATCAGATTCGATACAACACTGAACTTCCCGTTACAGGTTTCAAAATAAAATCCTTATTGCAGTTATAAACTATTGTGCCACTCTTTGTCATAATAGCCAAACACTTATTTTGTAGGCTATTATATTTCCCTCCCTGACATTCTGAGTGTCCTTCTGTGTTTTAAGCTTTAACCTTTTTGGCTTATGTTCCTTTAAAATAAAGCAAATGTCTTGTGATTTGTTCTTCTCAGATTGTTTAATTCGAAGGCTTGAAGAGGTGAAGGTATCCAGCATTTTGACCTACATTAAAAGAGCAAAACATTTGACAAAAGCTTGAAAAAGTAAACATAATTTAGTGGGGGAAAAAGGTTTCTTTTTGTCTCTTAGGTCTATACCTTTAATCATCTGGTGACCCCTCAGATTGAGAACCGCTTAAAACCACAATTTAATCAGAAATATCTTGCAGAGAACTCTCGCAACTTAGGTTACTCATGGATCAATTTGTTCAATTCATTCTTTACTGACTCTCTAACAGTTGTGATAGGCAGTTATGAAATACTGACTAAAGAAAAGCCAGAATAACTTTTTTTCTATGAGTCTTCAAACACATAATACGGCCTACTGTAGCTACCAGGTCACATAAAATCAAGCCAAACAGACAAAGAATAGGCAAAAATATTAATATGCATCACGTTTTTTCCTCTAAATATGCATATATAAGATATTCATATGTGACTCAGTGAAAACTTAATTGCATTTTAGTTTCATGAACTTGGGGATTTTTCAGGGGATTCCCAGCAAAATGCAGCATGTGTAACAAAACAATCCACGCTTAAAGGTCCAATGGACAAATAGACCTTTTGAGTTAGTTGTTACACATACTGTCCCGAGAAGTCAAGCGTGAACTTCCATGCATATAGAGGGACATGCTGCTTTAATGTCACTGAAACCTAATTTAGAAATTGCCCCAGCAAACCTACTGGCAGCATCATGGATTTGTAGGTTTCACTTTCTGTAGGCAAAATGTTATTTCCACTCTGAGAGGTCAGTTTAGTTCAGTGGCAAAAAACACTTTTACCATATACTGAATCTCTTTAGCTAGGACTAACTTCCTTCCCCTGGTTGTGGTGTTAATATCTGTCTGTTTAGAGGTCTTTATGGAAACATGTGCCAACCTTTGAACTCAAAGGCACTATATCAAAAGTGGTGCAATGCGCTCCCACCACTAGAGGATACTGTTGACTTTAATAAGAGATGGTCCCTATTAAAATAACTAAAATCTCAGGCGATTTCTCAAGAGCTGTTTAGAGAAAAGTGATTGCCAAAATTACAAAAAAAAAGAGCACAAATGGAACAGAAGGAAGTGGTCTAAAGAGTAAATGGTTATAAGAGATTATAAATGATTGACTTTTCAGGCTTATTCGTGCACCGAAGCAGCTAAAGATGATGGGGCAGTTGTGTTGCTGCTATAGTCAGCAATAGTTCTATATATTTCCTTAATATATTATCACTTTTATTGTTATTAATGATTATAGGGGGTCATAGTTTTCTTCCTTTTCATAAATATTAAGTCTTGGGTCGTTAAATAGCATGTAAACAATAAAAAAATGACTGATTTAATTTAATTTTAGCTAGCATATGATTAATTGATATATGGCCTATTGAAGTGTATATATTTAGGTTAATACCATTACATTAGAATAAGCTTTAATCCGCATTAAAATGATGTTTCGTTGTGCAACACGCAGTTTTCCGCTGTGGTGTGTTTGGTTTTGTAGGCGTCGACTGAACTTCAGTTCCCTATTTATAACAAGCTGAAGAAATACTTTTTTTTTTTTTTTTGCTACTGCACTAAAAGGTCTATGAAGGAGTTGGCTTGAAAAATATCTGTAGATGTTTTTTGGACATGCGCAGATGGGAGATGCCATATTGGAACGGGGGCAGCAGCAGCAGCAGAAAGACGTCGCTCGCGTTGCTTTGCTCGAGCTCACGCGAACGAGGAGAAGAGAGAGAGAGACAGAGAGAGGGAAAAAAAACAGAGGGGGTCTCGAGAAGGAGAGGCGACAAAAAAACTTGGACAGGTAAGACAGGTGACGGCTCTGGCGGTCCTGGAAGGCTTTTCCGTGGTTGCTGCGTTTTGTTATTTTCGTTATGTCGACGAAATAAACACAGGGAGAGTTATTTTCTCCTCCTTCGCTAAAAAAAAAAACCCTTGAATTGCTCCCGAGGCGGTTTCTGTAGAAACGAGAGAATAGTCGCGAGCGTTCGTTCACGAGCCCAAGTTGTTCAAAGTGTCTCTCACGCGCTGTAATTAACAGCTTTGCCGGCGGAGAGGACTCTGTCTCGTGGCACTCGGGGTAATACGTTTTATTGCGTTGTTTTTCCTCACTGTTTATGTCTGTCATGTAATTTACTGTTTGGGAAATAACGTGAATTTTAATAATCTGCGCGGAAAAACACACAGACTCGCAGCTGAAACGTTATTCTAAGGTGTTTTAGGCTGCTGTTGTGCTTAAAGACCACGTCGTAATTTTGTTTGGCGTGAACGCGAAGTTGTTTTATAGATTAACGCCAGAAATGACTTATTGCGGTCATTTGCCTACAGATGAGTCATGTGGGATTTTTTTCGTCACCCTTAGGTGCGCAAAAGCCATCGGAAAATACCGGACACACGCCAAAATGTCAAACCACTTTCAACATGGCGGGTTATGGTGTTCAGGGGGGAAAACTCAGCCTTAAAATCTTTGAACGAGGAAAAAATAAAATGATGGCAGATACCGCGCCCGGTTCTGTTTCTTTTGATGGACATACACGAGGTTTAATCAATTAAATCCAAAGTGTGCATTTGGCATTTCCGTGGGAGTTTTTTTCCGCTGCAGTTTTGAGTGTGCAAAGTACATGACCGGAGTGCCAGCCAGCCTGCTGGTCGGCTACACCCCTCACAGCCTCATCTTCCTTATGTGCACTTAACGTTTCCTCTTTCACTTTTATACAAAAATGCTCTAGCCTATAGCCTACGTATCGTTTCTATATCGCATTTTATGAGATTAATCTCGTGTTTCCAGATAAAACCGACGGCAGGGTGATTTTAATTCCACCTTTTTGCATGCAATCTTAGATTAATATGTTGATGATTGCACAGTCGGTCGAGATATTTTTCCCAGTTTATTGTTTCTCTTTGGGTAAATTTGCAATGATTAAGCAGATAATTGGATTAAACCGCGCGTATCTGTTTAATTATTACTCTTTTGCGGGCGGTCAGCAAATCCGGGGTTTACAGTTTAGCATTATTCGAGGATTCCTCCTCCAGATTAAATTCGTCACCATAATGAACAGAAACAATAAAGACCGCACGTTGCGCAGCCGACGATAGACGTTCATGTGCAATGAATAAATCATGCTTTTAGACTTCTTGTTGCTCCAAAGATATTTTTCCCCATGGAGCGGCGAGTGGGGATGGGTGAGCGCAGTCTATGCCGAAAAAGGAGCACTTTTAAGGGAAAAATGAAAACGTGGCCATAAAGGTAAAACATATAGGCTGTATGATCTATTTTCTCCACAGGGAGGGATCAATGTGAGTCCTGCTGCAGGTTATTGATGGTTTGGACTGTTGGCTTTTTTGCAAGAACCACCCAACGGCCATTTTTTCTTAAATCATTTAGCTGTTTTTGATAAGGCATTGTATGTTAATCTTCTTGTGAATGTTTCTTCAGGAAGACACACAGTGAGCAAGTCTACATTAAAGAAAGAAGAGATAAGCAGAAAGAGGAGGTTCTTTATTTCCTTCCTTCCTTTTGCTGTCGGCAAACGTGTTTGAATAAGGGGAGGATTTAGGCAAATGTGAGATTTGACCTCTCCTGTTTTCAGAAGACAAAATAGTCTCAAAGCTGCAGGTTGTCTAGAACATGTTGTGCACATGTGTTGTGTGTTGTAGGAAGTTGTTTCCAGTCATTGATGTTGAAATAAGAAAGCTCCCCCCTCCACCAGGGGCAGTTGCTGTTTGCAGTCCATCATTTTATAGTTAGCTGATCTCAGTGAGCATCACAGGCGCTCGTAATTGGCCATGAAACACACAGGCTGCATTGTGCACACATTAAAAAACTGCAGGAATCAAGAAGAAACACAGAGGACAAATTGTTTTATCAAGGCCTCCTGTTGCCAAGAGGAAACAACTCTTGGATGGGTCTAAAAGAGGAGAACCTAATAGGGAGTAATGCAATAAAACCCAAGCCCATGCAGTGGTAGTTAATCTCCTAAATCCCCCATTAAATCTTTGGCATGGATGGGCTTATAGGGAAAGGCAGGAGGACAACATGTGGATGACCAGCGCCCCACCAGGGGCTAATCAATCAAAAAAAACCTCCTCTCAATCTGAGACCACGGGGCACAAATGTCCTGCGTCTGGGTTTAACTCTCCCAGACCAGCTTAATCCCCCGGTGCCCAATCTGGGCTGTTTTCCTCTGGGACGCTGCAGGCCGGTAAGCCTCATCAAGTACAAATGCTGAGCTCCCAACGAAAAACCACTCCAAAAAAAAGTCTGCTTGTTTCAGGGATAAAGACGGAGTCAAACTTTCTGAACAAAAGCCTGTGGATGGTTTTCTGTCCCTGAGGGTTATAAAACTTGTTTAACCAGCGAGGAACCAAATTAAGAACAAGCTCGACGTGCTCTTACAGGGAACTGAAGGTGATAAAAGTTGACTTTTTAATGTTATTTTAGTGTTGGATGCCACTTCTTTTGAAGGAGGATGAAAGTTTCAACTCTCTTGTTTCTAGATGGTCTTAACCTCTTCAAACCTGCTGGATCCACCTTTACAAACTCCTGCTCAAACTGTTCACACCCACAGAAAATCTATTTTACAGGCCTCATAATGGGAGAAACTATATATATTTTTTAATGCCTATGCACATAAATGTGAGTCAGGCCTCGCGTCTACAAAATGAAAACATTCTTTAAGCCCTCTGGGAACTATATTAACTTGATAAGAAGAGTAAAATATGTGACCTTTATTTATTTATTTTTTTTTTAAATTCCAGAGCACATCCAAAAGTTTGCAAAGATGCTAAATATCTCAGGGTGAATTTTGGGGAAATGAGCAATAAGTATTTGGTCAATGACACATTTCCTGTTTTTTTGGCTCTGAGCTCCATCCAGCACATTTGGATTTGAAATGAAACAACTTTCAGCTTTATGGTTTTGAGGGTGTTCACCTCCTGTACACGTCTAATCCACGTGGGCCCAGCAGACCCCCTTGTTTTTTTATATACATATTGCCTCCAATTTCTGGACAGCGCAGGAGGACAATGATTACAGGGTTACAGCTCCTACACTTCTCATCTGATGTGGTTGTTAAAACCCTCAAATTAAAGCTCAAAGTCAGCACTTTAACCACATAGTCTTTGTTTTATTTAAAACTCAGTGTGCTGTAGTATAGAGCCAAAACAATACACGGGCTGCACTGAATGTACTGCTGCAATTAACCATCATTTTCATTATTAATTCATCTGTTGACTGTATTTTTGATAAATAGATTAAATCATTTAGTGAAAAATGTTCCCAGAGCTCAAGGTGATATCTTCAAATTGCTTGTGTTGTATGATCAACAGTCAAAAACCCTAAAAATATTAAATTTACAATTATATAAAACAGAATAAAAGAAGCAAATGATCACATTTGAGAAGCTGGAACCAGTGAAACTTTTGCCATTTTTGCTTTTTCTACTGATTGACTAATTGATTAATTGCTTCAACGTTCATTTCTGCTTGATGCAACTATGAAAAACATGGCAAACATCTTGGGTTTAAATACGTCGCTCAGTCTTCAGATACTGAAGCGTTGGAGCAAGCAGATGCAGAATATCTATGTATGTGATACAGTGTGGGGGAAACAAAAAAAAAAACCAGCCACGCGAGGGGGAAATTTAAGGGAAAAACCAGGTTCAAGAGCTGCTGTGCACCCTCGCATTATTTGATACTAGCGTTTGAGAGCACTTTAATGAGTTTAATGAGCGCCGTAGAGGACTGCATGCTGGCGACAGCGATGTGTCAGTGCTGCAGAAGATTGTAGGGCACTTAGGCAAGAACCACTGACAGGCTGTGAGGGAGGAGGAGGGCAGCGGACGCCGTCATGTGAGCCAAATTAGCTCAGCTTGTTGTTTACGCAATGGATGTTTGCTGGAGCCACTGTGGGACGTCAGGGGTGTGTGTGTGTGTGCCACCCCCCCACCCCCACCCCCACCACACACACACTCGAGTGGTTGTGGAGAGAACGTCACAGCCTTTGTAGCCTCACAGTTCTGTAAATACACTCAGCTCAAACAGCAGCTTGAGCAAATTCTGTGTGTTTTAATTTCCTCTGGACTTCAAGGACGCAGGATCTATTTTCATCAGAGGATTGTTGGATTTTATTTCTGTTTTTTCATCTTTTCTTTTTGCTGCCTGGGGGAACATCTCAGGATGGGTGGCTTGCCTAATCCCAGAATGAGGATATTTTCTGCTCTTTTGGATATTGATTTCCAAGTTGAGAGCGACACCCTGATCCTGGAGTTGTTTTCGGCTTGACGGAGGATCGATGTGTTGAAGGCAGCGTGCCTTTGTGGGTTAATTTCCAGCTTGTTGATGAAAGTGGGTGGAAGTTGGGGAGTGAGTCACTGGTGATGTGACTGCATGACTTATAGGACAACCACCAGGCAAGTGACAAACAGGATCTGTTGTTGTGAAGACGATTTGTTTTAATATTTTCACATATAGTTGCGCTGATTATTCAGAAATCAGCCAGTTTTAGATCAATATTTGCCTGTTTTTGCTTTGTGATTATACATGCACATCAGCTGTTTTCCTTGCCGTTAAAATTGTTATTTTCTGTAACGTATCTTTTACATAAATTGTAGGATTATGACAGAAACCCCCAAGACAAATTGTTTTCATGTGCCGTCTTGATTTTTGTTTTAGGTTTATTGATTAAACTTTAACAGTGCAGTACAATGAGTGCACTGGATATACACAGATACACACAAGTGCTGAGATATCTGACCCATAACATATACTATGATTTCAACTTGAACTGAAATGATTAGTCGTGACCCTCTAAGGAAAAGAGGTTATAGATAATGGATGGATGGATTTATTGATTAGCCATTTTTTAAGCAAAACCTTTTCTGGTCGCAGCTTCTCCAATGTGAGGATTTGCTTGTTTTCTCTGTTTTTATATAAGAGTAATGTAAAGTGAATATTTGATTGGACAAAACAAGACATTTGATGAGAACAAGGACATTTAATAGACCAAATGATTAATCAGTTAATAGAGAAAATGGCCCGCTGATTAATCGATAATGAAAATCTTTTTTAACTGCGGCTACAATTTCAACATCCCCAGCCTTTGTTGGATGTCATTCCTTCTTTTCTCGCTCCTCTCTGCTGTCCTCTGTTAAATAAAAAATGGCAAAAAAATACTTACAAATAATACTCAAGTGCTCTAGATGAGTGATTCCAAACCTGGGGCTCGGGGTCCCTCAAGTGAGTCCCAAGATAAATCTGAGGGGTCACGGGAGGCTGAACAGGTTAAGAAAGAAGAAAAGCAATGTTAAATACAGTACATTTATATTCATTTCTTGTGACTTTTCACTAATCTTTTACTGAAAGAGTTCAGGGTTTCCAGAAGTATTTTATTGTGAAGGCAACCCACCTTTCCTGAAATAAAGTGTTCACTTGCTTCACTAACATCAGAAGAAATTATTACACTTTTATGTTGTTTACTGTTTAAACCGTCGTCTTGTAACTGCATTGATAACGAGATGAGATGCAGCACAGTCTGTCTGATTCAGCTCAGCAGGTGGTTGATTGATCGATCACATCGTGCGTTCGCTTCACAGTAATTAATCACGAGTGGCACGTTGCAATGATGGGGGAAAAAAACAAAAACCCTCTGAGTTGTCGTTGTTGAGAAAATTAGAGACAAACAGCTCAAGCAGTCACAATCAGGTGCTGCCGGTGTGTGAGAGAGAAACCACAACCCCTCTCCATCCTGGTCCTGGGCCACCCTGTCCAGCTCCATCCAAGTGTACTTTAGTTCCTTTGCCTCCTCCAGCTGTTTCTGGGTTTCCCTTGTTTTCTTTTCCCTTGTGGGCTCCATTGGTTTTTGGCTTCTGTCGGATGTGTCCAATCCAGTCCCATTTCCTTTTTCTTCCTCTGGTTGTCTGCTGATGGTGTTTGGCCACTGTATCTTCATTTGTTGACAAAGGTCTGGACTTGTGTCTCCATGTTTCTGAACCGTAGAGCAGCACTGATTTAACGCTGGTGTTGAACATCCGGAGTTTGGTGTTTTGGGATGTTTCCTTTGAGTTCCAGGTGGGCAACAAAAGCTGTTCCCGTCTTCCCAGGTCAGACTTGAATGTCTGCATCTATGTATCTGCTGCATCCAGATGAAGTTGGTTTTAAAGTTAGCGCTGATCAGCTGGAGCAGACGCTGCCAAAAATGTAGGGAACAGCTGCTCACAAAAGAATCATACTTGAAAGAAAGCAAAGGAATATAATGTCAGCAGTTATCTTTACATGGCGAAAAAGTCAGAAAATGTCACTAGAATTCATATTAATAGACTATTACCTTGTTTGTAATTTCAAGACCCATTTTGACAAACATTTGCTAATTGATACATTAATTAGCTTAACCAATGACCTCATTAGCAAAGCTGATTTTGTTTAATATATCATGGTGATTATAGCCCAACATCAGACAGCTGAAGACCCTCTTGTGTAACTACATATTCATGGTCATAATTATTTCCAATTTCACATATTAAGCTACAGAGACATTATTCTGCAGTTGAGTATTATTCTCTCTCCACACGCTCATTTGTTGACCTGTTGTCTCGCTCGTGTCATTCCAGTTCTTCTACTTTGTTTGGCTCTGATTGGTTATCTGATGGAGTTTTGCTGTGTCATGCAAATACAGGCGGCCGGCAGACAATATGCATAACCTGATATCGCAGAACACACAGGCTGAAGAGGCAGAGGCTGGTCTGCAATTAGACACAATAACAGGCTTTCTACTCGGCTTTAATGACGCTGAAAATTAGTTTGAGAGTTAAAAAACTGCAAGATCTTTGTTTGTTTTCTTACACTTTGCCTCTGCTTTGGCTGCTTACTGCTGCAGGGTTTTTGCTCTGGTGTCTTTTCCTTGGATCTTGTGTTGCTTAAGTTCAGGTTTCTGGAGGTGGTGTTCTTCTCTTTTTGCCCCTTCAGCCGCGGTGGCCGTCGCTGTTCATGCTAACCACCCACTTCTTATGTTTGTTCTGAAGAAACTGGAAATGTAAAGTACATATTTCCTCTCTTAGTTTTCCGAGGAAATTCTTACTAAATAGTGTGTTTATTTGAGCAAATGCCAAAGCTTTTATGAACTGTCTTTAGTCTGTTACTGTAAGGGGAGCTGGAGGGAAGCAAATTGGGCAGTTTTTCTCAAAATGTCGTGGATTGTTTCTGGGCATTATTTGATAAATCAGCACATTAAACTCTAGTTATCTTTTCCGTCCCAGGGCTGTCAAGGAAAGTAAGAGATGCAGTGAAGGAAGAACTGACACGCCTCGGGTCAAAGGTCAAAGCTTGCCAGGAAGTGGAGGTGCAGGATGCAGTCTCGCACGCAGGAGCAGCCGTTGGCCCTCAATGCGGTGAAGTCGCACTATCCGACCAATGGGAAAGAAGAAGAGGTGAACACAGGTGAGGAAGCCCTGCAGCTTTATCTTGTGGCCAGATAGACAGATTGGTATGATAGACACGGACTGGATGACAATGCATATGAGGGATCTTGTTTAGTATTTGCCTATAAACCATTGGATGTATGTTTTTCTTCACTGCTAGTAAGCTCATCGTCTCATAATGGGCAGGTGTCAATTTTAGTAAATTAATTAATCGTTCTTTAATTGAAAAAGTAAATGTAAAGTAATGTTTGTTAACAAGTGTGTGCGCATGTGAAGAAGCAGCAGACTACAATCCATCAAAACACACTCAATCAAAACATCAGCTTCCTACCGTCCCCTCTCATTAGACAGAAGCAGGTTCAGTCCCGCACTCTTCTTCACACTGAGGACTCTCCAGAGACACTGCACGCACACACGCGCACACACACACACACACACACACACACACATACACAGAGCCTTCACACACAAACACAACAGAGAAAACAACTGTCACATAAGACCTTAAATGTATTCGTTTCCCACATGCAAAGTGAACAAATCTCACCTTGAGGAGAAACATTAGTGGCATGACATAAGACAACATAAATAGACAACATGCTGTGCACACAAACACACACTCCAGATAATTTCCTATTGTGTTTTGGCAAGACATCAACACTGTGTATTTAATTGCTGTCCCATAAATAAAATGCATGTTTAGCCTCAAGACACAGCGGCTCTTTTTATTTCTTTTCATAACTGACGGGTGATTTCGTTTATTCAGACGCAGACTCCATGGAGGAAGAGGCGGAGTTTAACTGGGAGGAGTACATGGAGGAGACGGGGGCTAACGCCGCCCCTCACACCACCTTCAAACATGTGAGTGGCTGTGTACAATCCTCACCTCACACTTTAATCCCATGCCTCTGTGATCCTTTTAAATACAGCCTCATAGATAAGTACCATATGCAGAAATCCTTTAACAACACATTGGAGAGAGAGCCGGGCCTTGGCATCGCAGCGCTAATACTGTTCAGCGAAGCGCTCTCATTGGCTTTTGTTCCCTCATGACGCACAAGTTGTTAAAAGATGTCTGCCAGTTTTTGAAAACACAATTGAGGGTAATTATTGAAGCACAAAAGAAAACTATAAGTGACAGAAATGTAAAAGGTGAGGCCCTTTATTTTAATTTCATCAACCCCAGTAGTCTCTCCTATTTCCTTGCTCTCAGATTGGGCTGGGGGATATGGTTGAAATCATTATCAAAATCAACAACTGCTTATAAAGTCTCAACTCAACTCAAGATAACTGTCTCAAGACTATATGTGTGTTTTTATAATTAGCATCTAATAAAGCTCTTTCCAGGAAACATATTATAATTTGAAGGAAATTTCCATTTTATTTCCCAACATGAAAGTCAAAAAATATGTTTCAAAGCTGCCAAGCTGTCAGGAGTAAAAAACTGAACGCTGGTGGGAATACAAAACTGGGTAATATAAACTTCCCCTCACATTGCTAAAACCCCTGGATTACCAGAAAACATACCAACGACATGTCCTCAGTGGTAGCCACAGCCCTGCATGAGACCAAACTCTTCAAACTTCAATGGCTAATTTGGTTAGTTTTTAATTGCAGCTCTCAAGGATTCATTCCTTTGGTCAATAGAAAGTGCCAAAAAATGTTTAAAATCAGCAGTTTTTCTGCAGAATCACACCAAAGTCTGTGTTGCAAAGTGGCAAATTGCTGTACGTGATCTTTATCTTGGATATCCGAGTCAGGAAACAGTGGAAAACCCTTGTGGAGCGTAAGGATGTGGTATGAAAGGCAAAGGTGCTTTTTTTTTTTTTGGCAGTGGCTCTGATTGGCTCGGTTGAAACTCGTATCTGATACCACAGTGAACCGAAGCACGGCCCTGCTGAGGTAGTTCAGACAGACAATCATCACAGTCCAGTTCAGGACTGAGAGGTGAGCTGAGACTGGGCGGCCTCATGTCAAACTCACCTGCTTAATCTCTGCCTGCTCCTGCTGCTGCTGCTGCTGCTGCACACATCTACAGGAGCAAAACACAATCTCTGAATCTCTACTTGTTTTGAGTTTAAATGTTTCCTATTCAGTATCTGATTTGGTTGAACTGATAGCTGCTGTATGTTAAGAAGACACGTGGGCGCAGAGTAACTGAATTAAAGGGGTTTTTCCCCCAAAAATACTGAATCAGCTAACTGCTGTCGTTGTTCTTCATGCTAATGCTAAGCTCAGCAGAAGTGCTGTGGTGCCAAAATGATGATGAATTTACTTACCAAGGCAAAGCTAAAGTGGATAGAATATACTCATAATGGCCAGATGTGAACTTGAATCAGCTTTTTTCTACTTTTCATACAGAAAGCCACTAAGTTTAGTGGTGAAGTTGTATCTTTTTAGTACCAGTCAAACCATAAAGTACCAAAAGTTGGCTTTTTAGTCTTGTTTATTTAGTCTTTGATTAGATATTTCCTGATTTAAATGATTTTATTTCTTATTTCAGCACAGTTAATGTATGGCTGTTTTTGTTTATGTCAAAGTCAGTTGACATAAAATGCTGAATACTGAATGCTGAATGCTGAATGCTGAACTTGTGTCTCCAGAGGAGCTTTGTCATGTCTGAGAAAATGACTCGTGTATAGCACGATTTGAGTAATTCCAGCTTGGGTTAGGAGCGTACAAATGTTTAACAAAACGCCTGCACTGCAAACTGGATGTGTAGACTTTGAAATACATGTGTGTTAATCAGTCAGGGAGGGTTTCATGAAAGGCACCATCCTGTTTGGAAGTTTTAAGCAAAGTGTTGGATCTTGTGTTTTGGAGCTTGTTGTCTGCCGCATTGATGTTTGTCTGCATTGTTCGGCCAGTTATTACAAACAGGTTCTGCGCAGAGCTTCATTTCAAATTGCATTCAAGATTCCAACATTTGAAAAACTGCCAAATATGTCAGGCTGAGTTTTGGAGAAATGCCAATAAAATGATGTGCAAGACAAAACTAGAATATTTCCATTTGATGGTTTCAACACTGTATACCTTAAACAAAAGTTTGGAAGTAAGTGTGGAGTAAGATTATTTAGAACTTTAAAGCTACTTGAGAGAGAAAAATGGATTACACAGAAATACATGTGGGGATTTTGACTTTTGTGTAATAAAAGAACGTTTTTTTTTGTGTAGAAAAACATGTTTAGACTCGGCAAACAAGATATCAAGTAAAGTACTGTTTTGGTAATCGCACCAGTATTGAAAGACGCTTTAAGCTGCAGAGTCTGAAAGAGTTTCTCTGCCAACAGCTGGAGCGGATTCTGCTTGGATGGGATTTGTGACTCACTATTTTTCTTCTTGTGCATTAGTGTCAGATTGTTTTAACTGTTTATATTTGTACTGTCTTTATTATTAGCCTGCCAGTCACCTGTAAAGCACTTCTAACCTGTATGAAATCTGCTATACAAATGACACTCGATTAATTGAACGAAGTAAAGTAATGTTTCACTTTTTATTCACAGAATAGCTTTAAGTGTTGCTAAACTGCCGCAGGGCCTTTTTATAATAGCTCTTTTTGCTCATGTTAGTTGTTAGGATATTGTTTCCTCAGGAGAGTGCGAATAACATCATATTGTAGGTAGAGCCTTGCTGTTTATGTGACATCTGTGTGTAAACAATTTGATCCATTCTGAGTAAAATATCCGAATGTCAGCGGTATTGTGGGTAACAGATTATTGATCCAACTTCTTCCGGTGTTCCTGTTCTCGAAGTGATGCGACAGATCGGGAACATGAAGCGTCTTTCGTGGCATTTCAGCATGTAATTACAACATTTCCAGACGTTTCTGCACACGCTTGATGTAATTTTGCTTGCAATCCCCACTAAAAAAAATCCATTAACATGTTACATCACAGTTAGCGGGCCAGATGGGCGAGTGAGGTTGATCCTGGATGCGAGGTCTTTATTATTCGTCTCAGTTTGACCTGACGGAGCAGCCGTCTGGAGACGTGTCTGCTGGTAATTTAAGACAAGTGTGTGTCAGTGTTTCCGTTCCTTTACATCAGTCGGAACGATGAATGTAATAAGGGGTGAGATTAGAATATGCTGGTTTTATGAGCGAGCCCCGATGTTGGACAAACTGTCTGTGCGGTGATTTGAGCCGCTGAGGTCTCCTGGGAAGCTAAATTGCCTTGTTGGTAAGTGGATTGAGTAACCGGGAAACAGACCATGAATTCCCCAGAAAAATGTGATTCAGTAAAGTGCAGCCCTCATCTCTCTCTCTCTCTCTCTCTCTCTCTCTCTCTCTCTGCCTGGACAAATTGAAACAGTGATTTCTCTTGGGCCTACACACACACACACACACACACACACACAGAGGCAGTGTTTGCTGCCGAGGCTGCCCGTAGCCCTCTTACATAAGCCAACCAGAGTGATACAGCACGTTTGCATTGTTGTAGCAGGAAGTCACGGGGCCGTTTGTATTGTGTTTATTTCTAAGATGTTGGCTTTTTCCATTCACTCGCGAGTGTGTGCGTTTTGTGTGAGTGTTGAATGTGAACATCCTGTCGGGCTTGTAGCGTTCTCAAGAGTTGTATAGCGGCCTGTGGCCATGATGGAAATGCATTATGCTGTGCTGCGTTCACTGTCGTGCAGATTTATCACTTTTTCTCTGCACAAGGACAAACTGAAAGGCTGTTGTTTGGTGCAGAGATTTTGTTTTTTTAGAGTCAAATATATATTATATATATTATCCGTTAATCTCTTCATTCTTTTCTTCAGGTAATTGATTAATGGTTCATTCTGTTAAATGTCAGAAAACGGTGAAAAAGAAAAACCCATCGTAGTTTCCCGAAGCCCAAAGGGACGTCTCCGAAATGCTTCCAGCAGCCCAAAACCCCAAAAAAGATTATATATATTATATACAATTATATAAAACATTGAAAAATAGAGAATCCTTACATTTGAGAGACTGAAACGAGGAAACGTTTGGCATTAAATCACTTATAACTTAAGCGATTATCAGAATTGTTTGCTGATCAACTAATCGTGCGGTAATGCAACATAACTTCACTTGCAGTGATGTGACCCATTCTTCAAAGTTTTCCTGTTGTAGTTTAATGAAATTAAAGTGGTACTCGAGCAGTTTGGTATTGCATTTCTGTAAATCTGAGGAACTGAGATAACGGGCTGAGCTGTATGAGCAAACACACTCCTACAATTCCTAACAAATGCAACTCAATGGCATCTTTTCTTAGATGGCCCGTGCCCCCATTTTCTAACGCAGGCTTTCTGCTTTTACTTTGAAATCTCAAGAACAAGACAAGCTGACCCAGATGACATCATGAGTGTTATTTTCTCAGGCTTTGCGAAGCTCCTCCAGCGCCACGGACGGCCATAAACAACTGCTTTTACTGGCTGTGAAGTACTTCCCATAAACTGACCTTTTTATGTGTATAATTAGTGGACTTCCCCTTTTATGTTTATGTCTGTTTCCTAGTAGGTAAATATATTCTGAAAGCACCAACAGTCATCTCACAATGTTGCATCAATAACAGTGTGTGGTCAAAATCATTGCTATGTTAAGCTAACACTTTTTAGCCCCCAAATTGAAGTAGCAGAGACTAAAACAGCTTCTTAAAGACCCTGAAAACCTTTTTTCTCAATTGGCTTTTTACTTTGAGCGATGCGGTTCTACATGAGCACACATGTTCTTCATATATGTTCAAATCTGTTGATAATTTTGTCATCATGATTGTCCATACTGTCACTTTACTATGTCCTGGGGTTGCCTAATTTTTCCCCCCAGTTAAAGTTTTTTTGGTGGGAGTTGTTCCTTATGTGAATCGAGGGTGTAAGGACAGATTGTAAAGCCCCCTGAGGCAAATTTGTGATATTGGGCTATAATAAATAAAATTGACAATGTTTTTGGACAAATTTCGCGCCAAATTTGATCATTTTGCATAAAAGATTTTCTATATTTGTGTTTTGTGTTTGGAAAAGGCTCAGTTGGAAAAAACGGTGTTGTCAGGGACCCCATTGTGGAGCTGTTTGCTTCTGTGCTATTGACAATCAGTTCTGATAAAAACCACACCCACACAGTCCTGATGAAGTAGATTAAAGATTTTAACTGTTTAACTCTTGATAAATGTATTTATTTAGTCATGAATATTTAATTTTATCAAGCAAAATGTTTTCAAGATTTAAGGGATTTTTTGTTTGTTTTTTTTAGGTTCAACTTTCCATAGTTTGGCCATCATTCCTTTTGATAACAGTTACCTACCAAATTCAGTCCTGAGATCTGCATGTGGACGTAGCAACAACGGTTGAACAAAGTGCAACAGAGCAAAGAACATGAGCAGTCAGACAATCAGACCGCCTGTAGACAAACCCCTACTTTTACCAAACTAATTTAAGAGAGAAAACAAAAGCAAACATCACACTTATTACCCAATCCATCCATAAACCTCCTCCCTGGTTCACCTTTGACCTGCCATACTTCAACTGTGCACACACAACTTGGGTTTCAATGGTTTCAGTGATAATAACTGACTCTGGGTGCACTTGCTTTCAGTTTCACCTCCAGATAAAGTCTTGTCTGTCTGATCCATTGTGTTCCTGCTGCAGATCTCACTTAAAATGTTGTTATAACCGACCAGAAAAACTACAAAACTAAAAGCCTTTACACACCGGAGGTGATTTTTTTTTTTTTAGACCCAGGTTGTAAAAAAAAAGACAGAATATTCCTTTAAAGTTCTGTTGTGTCCCTCTCAGGTGGAGGTCAGCCTGCAGAGCAGCTTCCAGCCCGGTATGAAGCTGGAAGTGGCCAACAAGAGCAGCCCGGACACGTACTGGGTGGCCACCATCATCACCACATGTGGCCAGCTGCTGCTGCTGCGCTTCAGCGGCTACGGCGAGGACCGCAAGGCCGACTTCTGGTGTGACGTCATGACGGCGGATCTGCACCCGGTGGGCTGGTGCACCCTGAACAACAAGGCCCTCATGCCCCCTGAAGGTAGGAAGAAACCCTTTGAGACAGGCATACTGGTCTCTCACTCTCACATGGCACCGGCAGATCAATATCAACATTTCTGCTGTTATAAATAAAAGCCCTTATCATGAATACAATCGGAAAACAGCTACTGTTGTTTAAACACACAACGTTTTATGATCAGAGTTTTACTTTCCTATCGAGTGGCTTGAATCAATAGAATCATAAAATATTGATAACATAATCACGATACACCGAGCTTTTTGTATCGAGATACAATCAACAGATTTTGCTGCGATATCAAGTGAGGGTACAGCCATGTATTTTACTTCATTAAAGACTCATTATTTTCAGCTTTTATGTTTATATTTAACAATAAAAAATAGGTAAAAATCAAGAAAATGATTAATAGCATGTGGAACCATTTATTGTACTTCTTTTATTAGTTTGAGGGATCCTGTCATATAATTTGCCACTTGATTTGCATTTCTTCCCCATTTTTATATTCAGTTTCTGGTTGTTGTTTTTTTTAAATGAAAGTATTTTAGTTTCTTCTTTTTTTACCCATTAAAGGGGGAGTTTTACAGTACATATTGTAAATCCTTTGGAAGCAGATTTGGGTATTTTAAATTTGGGTCTTTTGGGCTATATAAATAAAACTGATTTGACTTCGATATTTTTTAGGGCATCTTGTGCCTTTTTTAAGCATAAAGTTTAGGAAGGTGGAGAATGACATGCAACAAAGGTCCTCGGCCGGACTCGAACCGGCGACGTGGCAGTTTATAGTCTGCACTGTAGGGGAAATCTGTTAAAACAACTTTTTTTTTTGAAGGAAAAAAGTTTTTCAAACATAAAAAAAATCAGTTAAAAATGAAAATGCAGAGCCTTAACTCTACTTTGTCCCGCAGATAAGAACACGTGTGGCACGTGACATGCAATTATCATTATTAATTATAAAGAGGAGTATTTAATCTCTTTTCATGTGATTGTGAGTACAGATTTAGTTTCAGTCGTATTTTTCAAAAGGCTTTTTATCCTGAATGTAAGGAAGAAAAGATAAACATTACAGCGACATAAGAATAAAAACAATAGAGTAATAAATGTAAAGTGTGTAAGGAGTAAAAATGATAACACCAGTGCCTCTAATAGAATAACAATAAAAGAAAGATAAATATAGTAAAATAAATAAACTAACATAGAAAAAGTAATATTGCATATTAAAAGTAATATTGGCAGTAAATCCGATAGAAAACTTTCACATCTCTGGCACGAAAGGACACTTTTAAAGGTCAGCTAAGGGTTGATTTCTCTTCATGTATTCAGAAGTGTCAGTTTAACCTTAATGCACATTCACATGTGAACAACTCCCATCTTTTACCTTTCAAAGAATGCTTTAAATAAACTGAGTGGAAAGACAGGTTTTCCTCCAAGAGCTCAACTGCCATTCATCTGACACACAGACACACACATCACACCCTCGCCATCACATTCAGGCAGAGTTAAATGCAAGACAGGTTGCCTCTTTACCAAAAACAGCCATCTCTAGTCTCTCTTAAGAGCATAACCTACACCTGAGCTCAACCTTTCCAAAATAAAAGCGTCATCCTCAGCTTCTCCAGCAGCCATCCTTCCCACTGTCCCTCTCACAGCATCACAACTTTGCCAGCGCAGACATTTCCACCTCTCTCACCCTCAGATAGATGACTCGCCCCTCCCTAGCCTCGTTCAGACCATTTATTTTTCCCGACACTTCCCCGCTGATGGATGGCACGTGCCTCCGTTGTTGTGGAGACGACCTGGATATGTTTCCACCTGACTCGGGTGTCCTCCTCACCCTCACACCGGCTCCATTTGTCCTTTTCACTCAGCGCCGGCCTTTTCACCAACTTCGTCTTTTGCCTTTTGTAGCAGCAGATGGTTTATAAAATGTCTGTAGTCACAAGCTGCTTTATTCTCGTCTCAGTGGATTATATATCAAGCAGGGACACAACAGATCCAATACTTTTTCTGGTGCTTGTTTTGCTTTGTGTTTGTACAAGTCACCAAACATGATACGACTGAAGATGGGCTGCAAGCAATGAGTCTTTTTATTATCAATCAATCCTGACGATCATTTTCTCAATTAATCGTTCATAAAATGTCAGAAAATAGTTTTTTTTTTAAAAAGCCAAGTTCGACCAACAGATATTCAGTTTACAGTCATAGAAGACAAAGAAATCCTGCAAATGTTCACATTTTAAGAAGCTGGAGCCAGTAAATTTTGGGCTTTTTTTTGTTTGTTAAAAATGCCAATTAATTTTCAATCAACTACTCATTTCAGGTCTGAAAGAGCTGAAGAATTGAAACACGTCGGCGTATTTCAAATTTCAAACAAGGATGCAGTCAGAAAAATAAGAATTTGTTCAGGTGTGATGTTTTAAATACGTTTCCATTCAGCAGAGATGATAATGTGGCTTTACTTTGTTTTCTTAAAAAAACGTCTTTGAAAAAAATAGTTTAAACTCTTCATCCTCTTATTTTCTGCACAGCAAATTATCATTTTGTTGCCATTAGGTGAAAGCAAACCCTGTCCCTTAGAAATTACATTTACATTTGTATATTACAATTTTTATGAACAGAACAGGGAAACGTTTATGTTGAACGTATCTGCAAACTGTTCACTGTTGACACAGTTTATCTAAATATTTGCTTGTTGCAACAAAAGTCAACGCTGACACAAAGCACTTCTTCAATATTTAACCAAAACCACCATCCTTACGTGTGTTTCAGTTGCAGTGCAAATCTAACAACTTGTGGGACCCAGGATGTGAACCCTGGTTTCTAAAGTCCTGAGCTTTGTAGACCCCGACCTCCCCCCTATAGCTTCAGCGCTGTACAAGGCTGGAATTATGGTTTTCCAAAGACGCACGAAAACTCTACGGGTCCATGTAGAGAAGGGTTGGAAGAAAAAAACGTGTAAATGTTACACTCAAAATTAGTAAAGGCATAAACAAAACAGCCACCCGAGCATATTCCAGACTTTAAAGATGTTGCACAAAAAACGTCGCCAGTGAACGCAATCCAGGCCGCATTTTATGGTTCTTTAAAAACATATTTGGTGATGGAAGTTGATTGATTCTGTACAAAAACATGTCAAAACCCACTCAGTAAATTGAAATAAGCATGAATTTTCCAGAAGGTTAGATAAGATTAACATCATCCCAACAACACTAAAACACTTTTACTCTTGATTAATGTTTGAATGAGATGTTGTACGTTTTCCTGTCCATCATACTTTGATCATGAAGTGAGAAAAGTAACAGCAGCTGAAGTTCATTGAGAAATTGTCACATTTTAGAGTTTTAACTGACCACTGAGCTCAGCTGCTATCAGCCGTCTCTTCCTCTCTGAAAGCTCATATTTCTAATGTTTCCCCTTTTTTCTTGTAATAATGATGGACAGCTGACAGCTGATGTTTAATGATGCAAACTGAAGCATAAATCCTGTAATGAAGGCAGTTCTTTATTCCCTAAAGAGGCTTCTGCAAGATACTGTCAATTTGTGAATATGACTTCAAAAAAGTACTTCATTTCATGGCTTTGCATCATGTTATGCACATTTTGTGTGTGCGCGTGTGTTGCTTAGTCAGCAGGAATGTGAGCTCAGAGTAAAGTGAGAGTGTGTATTGTTGAGTGCTTACACCTGTGTCACAGCTACTTGTTTTATTTGTTCCCTTTTTGTTTGTTTTCTGTTTCTCAGATAACATTTACCTAAGAAAAGGTAAGCGGCTCTAACAGTGCCTCTGACTGACTAACTCGCCTGCTAGTGGCTTACATGAACTCAACACTGGTTCAGAGCCTCAGAGCTGCATGTACAAGTGTGCTTCCTCCTCCTCCTCCTCCTCCTCTTTTCACCTCTCTACAGGAAGTGACCTCACAGCCTTTGCCTCCTCTTGCATGTGGCTCCTTTTCTAACTGAGTGAGTGTGTCTTAGCAGAGTGATCTCACACACACACACACACACACACCAGGCTGCACTCGAATGATAACTAGTGCAGCAGCTCAGTGACCAGATGTGATGCTTTTGATAAACAGGCCTCCTCTCGCCTACACAACAAACTGTGTCCTCTATCAGGGGAAAAAAGACAAGATGTCACCCGTCCATGAGTCAAGTGAAGAAAGGTCACATGTTTAAAGAGCTGCTGTGTGTAAAATGTGTCATTAGCAGATAAAATCAATGTGCGTCACCAAACTGGCCAGAGGAAACTTTTAACTGCTGATGATGCATCCACTCTGTAACAGCTAAATGTACAGCGTCTCTGATCAGGAGCCAGTTTAATCAATGGAAAACTTTCATTTTTGTTATTTTCTAATTTATAGGCTACATTTTTTATTCATTAATTGACCGTTTGGTAATATGTCAAAATTACATCATGCAGGGTGTCTTGTTGAGACATCCCAGACAACATGTGCACATATCAGGGTTCGTACAGCAAACAAGAGTAAAATTCAAGCACTTTCAAGGTACTCAAACCAAAAATTAACAGACTTTCGAAAGCCTTTATCGTCACATTTAAATTGTGGCTATAAATGCCAGGAGAAAACAAACAAATATGACGACGGGAACGATTTTTGGTTTACATGAGTGATTGTGTAGATGATGAAACGCCAGATTATGTTGAAAAATCAAGCATTTTTTCAAGGCGTATATTCGAATTCAAGCATATTCCTAACTTTGAAAACATAACAGTTTGTATGGGATAACTGCTACAGTACTGCTTCCTCTTAGTTTTTCTTTTTTTCTCATTGTGTATTGTATATTGTTTTATCCTAGGTATAGATGTGGCGATGTAGACTTTTTTGCCTTGTGATACGACTGAAAATCCTATAAAAAATATACAACATGTAAAAAACACTGACATATGCCCGTCATGTCCCCCCTGAGACCAGTGGTGTTTTCCAGAGCCAGAAGTGCTCCTGTCAGAACTATTGAATGTAATAATGTTATATTTTTTAAATGTACTACAACATTTGGAACCACAGGGTCCATTAGTAGCTGTTCTAAAGCTTTCGATCGTTTTCCCAGTTGTCACTGAATTGTAGACGTTCAAATTCCTATTTGTTTTTCGGAGGATTTTAAGGATGTTTTGGATATGTAAAGCTACAGAGATATCCACAAGAATATGCACTTTACACCCTTATTTGGATGTTGAGTCTAATGGCGCAGTACCAAAGTGCTGTTCTTTAAAGGCTCACTTCATCCATATTAGAAATTCAAATCATGCTCTCACTTATCTTTAGTTGGTATCTGAACATGCAGATAAAACTTTCTGCCGAAAAAATAGTCCCCATGAAACCTGTTGTCACTGTGTGATCTGTGGGTTTTCAAGAGTAATGAAGAGACACTATTTCGGTAAAGATATGTTAACATTTTTTAAATGCTGTGACCAACAAAAAAAAATTCCATTGACCTCCTTTTGTATTGCCAGTACATGGAGGCAGAAATCTTCCCTTAAAGGAAAGCTCAGTTAGTGAAACAGGTATTTGATAAATAACTTATAATATACCAAATATCAAAAATGACAATAACATAATGCCAACTTGGTATTTAGCACATTTGAAACAGGGATAAAAAGCACCATTGTTACAGAATGAAATAAAAGATCAATTAGAGAAAGGCTTTTACATAAAACTGAGCTTTAAGAAGAGATTTAAAAAGGGGGGGCTGTGATTTTTTTCCACCCTGAGATCTTCAGTTTCGTTATGATCTGTTAAGCTGCTCTACATAAACAAGTAGCACAGTGGTTTTCAAAAATTCCCTCATGAGGCTCGGTTCCAAACTTTTTAGACAAATCTCCAGGCCTCCCTCCCTTTCAATAACCATTTTTTCCCCCTGCCAGTTCGGGAAAAGGTGCAAAACCTAAACACAGATTGATTTAAACAATTAATCGGACAAACCACATAAAACAAACACACCTAAATCTCTCATCATGACTCACTCATGAAACTCACCCACACACCGTCCTCCCTCAGACGCTCCTCTGCTAACTGACTCGTTCAGCAAAAGCTTTAGAGCTCATCAAATCAGCGCCCGAGTCAAGCACTTCTGTTTTAGAAAGTCATTTGAAAGGCAGTTTAACATGATAAAATTTGTTGGCTTTTCCCACCACACCTATAATGACTTCATGCGTCTCCCGCAGTTGGAAATGTTAGCTTACAAATGTGCAAGTTTAAGTTTATTAAGTTTAATAAAGAACCTCTTTTGTGTCTTTATTATAAAGATTAATTGTGATTATTGATTGATTTTAAGCAGGAAATAGCATGAAAAATGTGAAGTGAGTTTTGAGGCGCAAAACCAGATCTTGGAGACTCTGGCAGGAAAGCCGAAAGGTTCAATTCAGACAGTGGGAACGTAATTCAACCTACTGTACATATTTATGGTATTTTGGATGTATATGAAGCCTCGGGGTCGGGGCTTGTTCAGACAGAGTTGATGTGTTGCTGCATGATGCATTCATCCATTCATGTACAGCTGAGCTTTTTTAAAGCGGCATCACAAGTGCGGTCACGTGGTGAGGTAGCTGCTCGCTGAACAGATCCCGACAGAGGTCGTTTGCATAATGAATTCACCACGCTGCTTCCCGCCAGAGCCTGCTGGAGATGATGCCCTGAGATAGACCTGTCTGCTGCTCTGTGTGTGCGGTGGGGTAGTTTTAAGAGTTAGGCTGCATTCAGGCTGAGCACTGTGGCGAGAAAAATACAAGGGGGCTGCTTTAGGCTACATCCAGACTAATACGTTTTTTGTTTTAAAACACATAACTTTTGCTACGTTCACGCCTAGCGTCCACACTACTCTGACGTTTTATAACCTTTTCAAACGCTGCTGACCTCGTTTTAGTTTGACAACTCTGGGACTGCGTTTTAGTGAGGACGGGCGGAAACGGAGATATTTTAAAACGATGACGCTTCCTGATTGGGTTTTATCAGCCACGACGTGTCCTTCCCTGATTCGTCACGCCCCTATCAGGTGACCCTCTCCCAGACGAAAACAAACGACGGCAGCCTTGACTAGCAAGAGTTTAATTCAACGTGGAGAACGAATTACAACACGTAGACTACCAATTCAGAGTAAACAATCTACTTCCTGTTTACGCCGGCACGCACATGCCCAGTGTGCGTGAATGGTCATGTGATATGCGTTTTCAGGCGTGTAGTATTAGTGTGGATGTAGCTTTAGTTTGAGAACCCTGAAACATTTTGCATCGATGGCTCTAGTGTAAGAAGTGCTGGACTTTACCTGATAGCACCACCACACACACGTTATGGAAATGTACATTATCAGGCAGTGTTTTGCTTTAATTATATACCCGCAAAGTAATCATTGCAAATGGACTTCACTTATATGGCGACAGAGCTGCCATGCAAGGCAACCTGGGGTTCGGTGTCTTGCTCAAGGACACTGGGCATCGAACAGTTAGCCAGTTAGTTAGTTCGCCAGTTAGTTTGATTAGTGGACGACCCGCTCTACCTTCCTGAGCCACAGCCGCCCAATGATGATCATGATTTAGGGCTCCGACTATTACAATTATGTCAATGTCAATTAATCATGCGGTCTATAAAATGTCAGAAAATGGTTAAAAAGCTTCTAATTTCTTCTTTTGCCCGCTAACAGTCCAAAACGCCCGAAATATTCAGTTTACTATCAGATAAAAGAAAGAAGAGCAGCAAAGCTCCACAAACGAGAAGCTGGAGGAAAATAATAATCTAAAAATAGCTCGATCGACTAATTGAATCGGCTCTGCTGTGTTTACATTCTTTTATTCACCCTCTGTAATACAGAGAGAGATGATGGAAAGCTTTGCCTTGTCTCGCTGCTGAACAGGAGACTATTGTCATGCAGTCGTTGCCATGTAACCTGAGCATTGCTTGATGTTTCCTTCACTGCAACAGCGTCAGAAACATGCAGTAGCAAACACAATCACATGGTATCTGAGGAGGAGCGTGTTGGCTGCAGCAGTACAGCAACCTGTAGTTTAGCTACAAGCCGTCACTGTTTAACACGTCTGACAACAGTCCAAATGTAGTGATTATATCTGGGTGCTTGACAACAGCAGCAAGACATTTCTCTTCCATTCTTGAGTGGTAAATTCGATTATCCCTTCATATATACACAGTGGCCACTTTATTAGGTACACCTGTAAAATCTACGGCAATCCAATACAACAGCTCAGCCATAAATTCCACCATTAGCTTCCACAAAGTGGATTGCTGGTCTCCCTGGGGCCCACACAAAAACTATAACGATAAAACAAACAATTTAAAATCAAACTGTATCAATAAAACAAGAAAAGGCAAAACAAGCCAAATATAAAGATTAGAAAATAAGGACATTTGAAACAATAGAAAAAAACTAAATTGTGAAAATACAGAGCGAACACAAACAAAAGATGATAATGTCAAGTTTTGATTGATGCTGTCAGAGAGGCATTAATTTAACTATATGTTTATTAATTAGGTTGTAGTTTGCAGTGGTGCTGAACTGGACTGAGTTTAGTGCAAGTGTGTTTGTATATATACGAATATAAGAGTTTGTGTGTGTGTTTTCCTTTTGGTATGCTTGATTTATTCATTCATTCTTCAGTAGTGGGCGACTTGAGTAGGTTTTCCGTGAATGGAGAAGAGAATCAAAGGCAGACATCTTCACTGTGTCTTCCCTGTATGTGCTGTGTTCCCGTGGGCCTCTTCAGCACTTACCGCAAACACATCACTAAGGCAGTTCATATTTACACAAATTCCCTGCCCTGTCGTGAACGGGGCTATAAAAATGTTAACAATATGGCGTCTGAAACTGTCCTGGTATAATTCAGCCAAACGTCTCTCAGTAAACACACAAATTGCGTCGTGTGACATTTTACGTGCGCCAGCGTGCTGCAGTCGTTTTTGCTCGTGGCCTATTTGGAAAGCCCATCAGTTAAACTGGAAGTGGGTAATTGTTTGAACTGACTTGGCTCTCTACCCTTATTCATGCATTCAGGGCTGTTCACCTCCATGCCAGCGCGTAATGACGGGATAAGACAGAGGGGGAATCAAGCGTAATTTGCTCCCATTAGCTCTGATTAGAATCTGTTGCACTGCTGTGATCGCAGCTGAAAACACAGAGGCGATTTTTCTCCTTTAATTATAACATTGATTATGTAAAGCAAAGCCTTTTAAATAAGCCTCGTGCACAGAGCCGGGGTTGTTTACAGAGAAGAGGAGCTGGCCGATATGCAAATGTCACGTTTCATACATGTAAATTCATATTTGTTTTTTTGTTTTGTAATGCTAGATATTTGCTTGGAGACGTCAGCCAGCTTTGGTGCAGCCTGGGCCTCGGGGGGGGGGAGGGGTGTTTTGAGGATCTCCTCCCTCAAGGTTAATTATGCACTTATTGTTATGTGA